>RXPK01000110.1:283498-362359 GCA_004143645.1 Protaetia brevitarsis
AAAAAACAAAACATTCTTGAAATAAACTAACATAGTTATGTTATACGCAGTTATGAACGTCGTAATTGTCATATAATTAAATGACCGAAATTTAGAATAGTAATTTAGCTTGATGAGCATGTAAATTATTCAGAGAGATTTTCACATTTGTAAATCCAATCACCTTTTAGCGATCAAAGTGGAGTTGTACCTACAGTTTTACTGGATTATACTAATAAATTAAACTTTCAGAGCTAGAATGAATTAATTAACAAAAAAATACAATCTACTAATTTATGGGTATGGAATGCAAATGTGATCTTGCAATGATTCTCCGACAAACACAAAAGAATTCAAGAATATGCCTTCGCTTAAAATTTGACAACTGACAACTTCTACGATGCGATTTGGGAATAAACAGCAGAATAACTTATCGTTCGAGCATACCTAATGTATTAATTGTAGCACGGGCGAAACAATATTTTCCATTGAGCATTTCTGGTCTGCCTCAAATATCGTAGATGTTATAAGCAAAATATCGCGAAGTTAGTGGTAGCAAAAATCAGAAATATACTTTAAAATGAGCTCTTATTCATGGCTAACATAAAACTCCCATAATAAATGTATCAGTATCACCTAATACACAAATCTTATAATAAATATTGAATCTCGAATACGCAGAAGATTACCATTTTTATGTGATAGCACTCGTATCACAGACGACCACCAACCTCAAAATCGATTCTGCATACGCACTCAATACACACACTAAGTAGACAAATTTCCTCGCGAATATAACGCATAGATGGGAGATTCCATGCGTACATTCGAGAGATGTCACTTTGTATTCGGAACGCCAGCTTTCCTGCCTGAATCCGTCACAATCCACCGTGTAACGTATACATAACATCCATACATAAAAAATACATCGGACCGATATAATATCGATTCCCGCCTACTGCTAGATCCGAAGAAATGTTTCCAAGTAAAGTCAGCTAGAGCCTCGACGGCTAGAATCGAAATGGAAGATTTAGTGGGTTCCTATGCGACTGCGGGTGAGTGAAACAAGATGTTGAATCATGCATACGGAGCTTTTACCCCTTTTACTACCTATTCTTACAGGATTGTATCGAAAATCTCTATTAAGTTAGTGTAATGGCAGTACATAAAACGACCGACTGTGTCGATACAAACAGTAAAATAAACCGTCCCGAACAAAATGAGTGTTATCTGTGTGAAAAGGATCTTTTGATTCATGCCGTTTTTTTCTGCTTTCAAATATCTCAAAAGATAACATAGAACAAGAGGACACAATCAGTAGATTTACGTGGTTCCAATGAAACGAATTTGATGTATTGGGTGTAAAATTTAGGTGTACCTTTGTCCAAAAATTAAATTTCAGGGAGAAGTGTTCGTTACTGATATACTTCGTTAGACACTGATAACTATTTGAGATAATCTTTCAAATATGAGTTGTCAACGCAAGAACATATCTAAATAACATTTAAAAAAATACCTATTTTCCTTTAAAGTGACTATAGGACACTCTACGTTGAAAGAAAACTTAAAAAATATGTGTAAAGGCACTAAACAAGCAAACTTTAAACTCATTCTGTATGAATGGATGCCAAAACCGGCACAGCAACTTTTGGTAAGTCAAAATTTGAACCAGATGAATTACTTTTCAATCAACCCGTCAGAGATATAAGTAAACAAGCAGTAGGGTGCGAATAGCCGGTATTATCATTCATTGGAAAGAAATAGAGGACTAAATACGAACAGCAAGCTGCAGTTTTTGCAGTATATAGAAGGGGAGGAGCATAAGCGTATTAGAAATTAGCGAGACAGGAAATCTACGGATGCAGGATGATTTACGGTTTTCTGATTCTGAAATAGAGGTTGCTTTTAGATGATGAAATCAACAGTGAAGCGCCGGGTATACACGATATTACTGCCTGATATTACGTTAAGGACTTATGAGGCAGTCACCGTATTTTATCGCCGAAACTGTTCAATAAATGTTTAGGTAGACGGCATTTTTTCCGGCTTGCTGGAAAACTCAATTAGTTAAGATTATTACTAAATAGACAAATAAACTGATTATGACAGATCTAAGTAGCAGTTAAAACCTAATTATTACGGTTATCGGAGGGGCATTATAGCTTTATATAAATAGAATAGAATTTTTTAGCGATCACAGAACGTATAAATGTCGGGCAATAGGGATTTAGTAAGGATAATAACTGTCGATGCGATAGATAGGGTTATAAATTTGTTAACAAGACCGGAGGTTGGAGCATATAATAATATATAAAAAAAATAATATAATTAATAAGAATTAATAATAATAATAATAATAATAATAATATCGTCTATTTAATGTAATATAGGATGGAACACACAAAATGAATTAATCACAGGGAAGTTAGCTGTACAGCTGTTCTTACATCCACTTAGCCTATGATTAACTTACTAATTACATACAGTAATTTTAGCTAAATAAGAATAAAAACAAAATTACATAATGCATGCGATGCAGTAAAAAAAAATGGTAGCTAGATGAAAATAAATCAATACCTTATATATCTTTTAATAATAAAAACTCCACACTGATAAATCGAACTAATAACTAACATAAACCTAACTAACTAACTGTGGCCTAAACCTAGCCCAGTAAAAGATCTAATCGCTTAATCAATTCACGAGACCAAATCTTCCTTTGAATATTTGAAATAAATTCATAAAAGGACCACACGTTATAATAAAAGACCGCTGAACATGCTGTTCAAATGATGCGGTATATACAGTATTATTTCTAACAAGTTCATGTGGTTATCGCTGCGATGTGTCAGTTTTCTCAGCAAATAAATAGGAAATTGATTTTGCTAATAGTTTAAATACGAAAACTAAAAATAAACTTTGTAGGTCTGGAAGACATAGTGCGATTATAGTTAGGTATTAAAGGTGCTTTAATAATGCCTGCGGCCAAATATTATAGTACAAATTAAAGCGTAAAAGTTGCTCAGGTAATTAGTTAAAATCGCTAGCGGATATTCTCTTGACAGAGTCGTGATACTTGAGCGAGTATTACAAGGGAAATTACTAAGAGTTGTTACAAAGGTTCACGTTCGGGACCGGGTATTGGAAATTATTTATTAACGAAAGTCTCTTGAAATTATATTACCAGAAGGTTGTGAGATAGTCGCTTACGCGGACGATACTACCTTATTAGTTAAAGGCAGGGTAAATAAACGTTAAAAAATAGAGCCTAATCAGGTTTTAGCAAATATTTTAAATTGGAGTTTAAGATAATAAATTAAAATTGAATGCGGGAAAATCAACGGCGATGCTTTTTGGCAAACCGATGGTAAAGAAAGGCCTACTTTTAAATTAGGAGACGGTACACAGGTAAAAATTTGATAGGAAGTGAAAATAGGGAGTCTCCGCTTTTGGAAATATTTTGTTCCAAAAGGAGTTGCACATACCTAAAAACAGAAAGTATTTCCTCGGTTTTTTGTACAAAATCTCAACAAAAACGGAGAGATTGAATTTACTCCGCTGTCTAACACAATTTCAAGGAAGAAATAATCTCGCTTTCTCTCCGCATCTACACTACCGTAATTAACCCTAAATGTGAACAAACATATCCTTAACATTGCATTATATATTCTCCTTCACGGAGGGTGATTATTTGTTTACTTAACAGATTTTCTACTTCTAATACCTTCAACGCCAAAAAGGGAAAGAATACCTCCGATTGGAACATTTGTTCTCCAAATCTAAACTGTTTTCCCTAAACATTTGAAAATTGCAAGTTTGCCATAGGGCATGCGCATTTATTAAATAGCGATATTAGTTGCAGCGCATGTGCAACAAGTCTGGACGTAGTCACTTTGCAATAGTTCGACAATGGAGAAGGATATGGCGGAATGCACTGTACCTGAAATTTATAAAATACACATCAGAGTAAAGTACGAAAACCGTAAAAAGATGGGTAAGAGCTATGCGAGCAAAAATCACCAGGGCAGATGTAGAATAAAGCAGGTAAGAAACTGGTGCATCCTTATCTAATTTTCAATCTACGATGTACAAATTTTTAATTGGCCCCCACTACATTCTAGGTGTTAAGCTCCTGAATAAAAGCACGTTTATCTTAGCTGAATCCGTGGTGTTTTCAACTGTGTCGTGCCTTCAACCCACGGTCGTACCAAACTCGAAGAAGCGACTATATTATGGATAAATAAAGCAATTCCAATGGCGGCTGCTCTGTGACCGCAGAAGAGGACGTGCTTAGTGGTGTCTATCCTAGTAATCATTAGGAATATATCAAAAATAATCAAGAACTTGAGGTTCGACGAACTTTTTGATGCATTTTTAATGATAAATAATAGAATAAATGCACTGAGCAAGGGTGCTTCTGTCCACAATAGAATAGCCCTCATTTGATTAACTCCAATATGATGTTAAACTTAGCTACTATGGAGCTAGGTAACATAAAAATAGATTAAAACCATTCTCACTAGAGAGATAATTCTCTTCTCTCTCTGTGGCAGGTACCTTCTTAACGGAAATAATTCATATGTAAAGGATGAAATACATTCCGAAACGGAGTTAACGTTTGTTTATTGGGATGTAATTATTTCCAAGTGGAGTTACTTGCATTAGCAACGGAGATAATTTTATCTGATACGATAGTAGTATATGCATACATATGGGGAAACAACATCCGTTATTCATTTTAAATAACAGCAGTAGGAGTTAAAATTTCTCCATTTCCGGAAACTTTTACATTTATTGGCAAATGTAAAACTGCATAAGAGAGACAAATTGGTCCTTAACGGATTAGGTTGCATCGTTAAAGATGTTTTTTCCTCTATGGAAAGCAAGAATTATCTCTGTATTCCATCCGTTTAGTAGCAAAACATTAAACTCCGAAATGGAGGCTCCTTGAACGGATGGTCGCGAGGGAACCGGAAAAGAGTTAAAACGGTGTTAGATTCAACTCCGTATTTTTATCCTGGTGTAATTTATTGCAAAAAATTTGTTTAAATATCTTGGGGTTATTTTAAATGGATAAATTAAATTTTAAGCGTGATATTCTCAAAACGTTACCGCGGAAGGTAGGAAAATGAGTAATAAAATTAAAGCATCGACTATGGTCATGTGGGATTTAAACGGTAATGCGGTGGGTACTATTTACAGGGGCGCTAGAGAACTGGCAATGTTGTACGCTGGGACAATATGGGCAGACGCGTGCGAAATTAAAGAAACAAAAAAAATAATCGGGGCGCTGAACGGTTAAGGCCGCGAAAACGTATTCATCTATTTCGGCAGACGCGGCGTGCGTTATTTCGGGTATTTTACCAGTCGATTTACGTTTGAGGGAACTCAAATTTCGTAGAGACGCGAATAAAATAGGGCTTGGCGGTTTTATTACGGCAACGGGAATTAGAAATAGAACCGGGCGATTTAGAAAGGCGAATAAATGTAGGAGGCCTAATTCATTCCGCGGAATTAAAAAGTATTTCTTATAATAACTTTATATGCACTTTTGGAGAAGATTTACAAATTTTTGCGGATACGTCGAAGGGTGAGGGTGGTAGTGGGGCGGCTTTTGTTGTTTATAATAGGGATATTGAAATACATAATCAAAAGTTTAAATTAGGGGATCATTGCAATATTTTTCAGGCGGAATTAGTTGTTATAAATCAGGCACTAGTTTATAGTAGGCGCAAATTGGAATTTGTACGGGACGTGAAAATTATAACAAACAGCTTATCTGTATTAAAGACGTTAGGGAATTTAAAAAATCCGACTGATTTGTTATTAGATGCTTGAGATATGTTGCGTGAGGAGGATTAAAAATTTTTTTAAACTAGCGCTCACGTAGGTACAATGGGTTATGAGAGAGCGGATCAATTAGCGAAAGAGGCGGTGTCTAGAGGGGATTATTAGCTTTGGTCTAATTTCGGCTAACCTAATTAAAAAAGTGTTTAGATATAAACTTGATAATGATTAGCAAAGTATGTGGGATATTACTTTAAATAGGAGGTGGATTAGAAAATTTATTAGTAGCGTTACACGTTTTGAGGAAATGAGAGTTAATTTATCGTATCAGGCGGTAGAATTAATAACAGGTCACGGTAATTTTAAATCATATTTATGTAGAATTGGGAGGGTTAATGATTTAGATTGTGAATGTGGTGGAATGATATAGCGGGCCATGTCTTATTTGAATGTCCACTCACTGATGAGTGTCGATCGCGTACGGAAGTTAGGGCATTAGCTAAGGGGTTAACTTGGCCGCAAAGCGACACAGATATTAGAGATTATAAGTCGGTCGAATGGCGGGAATTTTTTAGTACTATTGCTAAAGAACTAGATAGGTTACGGCATAAAATTTAGATAGTTAGTAGGGTAGTAGGTATTTAGGTTTTGACATGGTTGGGGTATATAAATAAGTATTTAAGATATAAATCTTTACTTAAAATTACAGAGTGTAAATAATGTAAACGGTTCATTTTCATTTGGCAGCAACGGTTCTTATACCAGTATTATCATGTGCTTGTAATTTAATTTTTTAAATACATCTGCGCGAGGATTCGAGGCTCGCATAGAAATTCATTCTTTTCGGGCGTAGTTGTTGCAAAGCGTAGACGTTTTAGTGTGTAGCTTAAAAGATCTAGGTAATAAATTAAATTTAGTTATATATTTTTCTAGTAAATTCACATCGTGAAATCACAAACTATAATGAACCTTTTTTACTTTTGCACATTTTATTATTTTAACTATATTTTACAATTGTTAATATTAATATGTTACATTTTTTTTTGCAAAGAGCACATGGTAATTACTTATTACGATTTTTAGGCTTTTTTTTCTTGTTATTTTTGGAATTTGGTAGCATTATAAAATGCTAATTTTTGCTTCTCGTAATGTGATGAGATCTGAAAAGTCTGCATAAATATTGGAGTTTAATCACATTACTACCTGGAGATTGGTCCGAGACGTAAGTTTAAACCCGTGTGGAGCGGCTGAAATTCACCTTCCGAAATTTGCTGAGCCGCTACAGATTAACAAGGTGAAGATATCACCAGAAATACTCGGGTGAACCACCACGTCTCTGGAACGTAACTCTTGCACACATCTGCCGAGGTAGGATTTCTCCATTTTATTGTCTTCGTTGAAAGAGATCGCAGGACATCCATTTATTTGCTCACTTGTTTATATTTGCTCCGTTATTTACTTTTTTCTCGTTATTACCCGTTTGTTTGTTCACTTATGTAATTAAGACTTTGTTTGTTATTTTGCCACGCCGTGCTGTACATATTTCTTGTTCTTAATACTTGTAGTACTCATCAGAATTCATTAGCTACCTAAAAGAAATTTAATAGTGTTAATTATTTACAAATTTAATTTAGTCATTTGCAAATTTTTGTTAGTAAATCAAGCCACACCATTTATGTACTTTTATGGTACATCTTCAGTATTATTTAATTTAACCCATAACAACGTGACGTGCCAATTGGTATGTACCTATATTATTTGTATTTTATTATAATTTAAACGCCTTAGATGGTTATACATTTTGGCAGGGGGATAGCAGCTGTTGTCGCGTTGCCGTGTGAAATCTGAAAGAATAACGAGCATTAGTACTTTCATTACAATAATATAGAGCCAATACTGATCTTCCTTTATTTTTGTATTTTAAATTTAATCTTACTCTGTTTACTATTGCTGATGCACGTCAACTCATTGCACATGATTGTCAAAATGTAATTTTCACTTTTATGATTATTTGAAATCCATTTCGTTGTTTTTCAAACTATATCAACTCAATATTTTTACATTTATATATTTTAAATATTATTAAACTTTATTTTGAACATAATTCTTGTTGTTTGTTGTTTGCTGACTCCTGGCTTCCTCGCTGTTGGCCACAGCTGGCGCCCTTTTAAATAAAGCAAAAAGAATCAAGAACCTCACGGTTCACAAGCGGCCGGACCATCACACCGATATTTGCTGGACTATCTGGCAAGTTCGAATGTTGTAATAATTAGGATTAAGTTATTGTTAAATATTAGAATAGGTGCTGCTGTTGTTTTGTTTATTTTTAGGTAATTACTTCTGTCCTGTTCCAACTTCCAGTGTGTGAAAAAAGGAGCAGCTAAGTGAAGATGAGAAGGCTGTCGCAATTTAAGGAAACGTGGACGCTGTTTCTTCAGCACTCAGAAGGGTAATAATAATTTGCCGGCTATCAGTAACAAGGGCTGGGACTTCTTCCCAGATCCTTCTAGAGTGAGTCCATGGTTTTCCCTTACCCTTTGGCCATTGATTTTATATAAGTATATTATATGTAACCAATGTCCTTGGCGAATGCTGGGAGATAACTAAAATCGTACCATGAGCTCATATATTCTAACAACTGATAACTGACCGATGTACAGTAGATTCGCGATTATGTGAACTAATCACATTTTACATATCTCAGCGTTTCACATAAAGTATTATTTATATTGCGCAGGAAATTCGTCCTCTACTAAATGTAAATTCCTATTATGCTCTATCAACAATAACCTAACCCACCACCTTCTTCTTATTCTTGATTTTTCTATAATTATCACCAACATTAATGAGAAAACAGATTTTTTTTAAGTTCCTTAATATTTTTCATGATCATTTTGATCTCATTCTCTTCATTACGCTACAAATTCACAATTATTTCAAACAATCTGCATGAAATTAAGCTACTTATAATTTACAAAAATAAAATATTCTGGTTCGATTAACTATAATAATTATTCCATTTCAAATAAATGAATGAATGAATGTAAGATTACTTCACAGATGTAAGAGACTGTTAGTTGCTGTCCACTACCTACACCACCTTTTTACAAAAAAAAATACTAAAAAAAACGGAAAAATAGAATTCTTCATTTTCTAGAACTTGGTTAACTTAAAATTGAAGAGAACTTGAACTAGAAATTGATAAATGTAAAACCAGCTTTTCCAACATCTAACGACCAGTTACCTGAAGATTTTCCCCTCTCTCGACAAAAAAAAAAGTAATAACATAAACAAATTTTCAAATCATCGTTTCCCCTTTTAAAAATTTTAAAATTTTAAGCAAGCGGTGGAATATTTTAATGAGGTTATTATATTTTAAATATGACTTGTTTTTATCTATTACTAACTTTGAGATGTTTTCAGTCTCTAGAAATACCGTGTGGATGTTAAGTTTTATTCCGGCGGATACCCCAATTAATATAATTTCATTAAAAGCAACATCAGAGCATTGTTATTAAGCAAATATACTAAAACACCTAACTGAATATTCATTAAAACCCCATTCAAGCGGACCTACGCATATCGCAAACTTTGCACTTTATTGTTACTAATCCACAATGCCAACCGACGGAGTTCCCGACCCTCGTAAGTAGGCAACCGAATATATACCTGCGCCATAATTACGGACGACGACTTAATAAAATTACCACCAACCGACCCGTTTTACGAATGCGAATTCCTAATTCGCGCGCGGAACAGGAAAATCGTCGAGCGCCGGCTGCGATTTGAAGAACGCCCCCGGCTCCTATACGCATCCCGGTCCGTTATGAATTTAGAACGACCTCGAAGGATAACGAAGTTATGAACCGAAACTAATCCGTCAAAGGCGGCGCCCGGGCCGGCAGATTCTCGCAAACGCGGTGGAATACTGAAATCGGCAAAACCGATTACGCCCAGGATTTGCCTGAGCATATGCATATTAGGATTCGGAAATTACGGCATGGATAAAATGTGGAAACGGAATGGGTGGAACAATTAGCGATTGCTTCAATATCTGGCGAGGCGAGCATCATAATTTAATTCATAATTTTGAAACTCTACAAATTGTGTTTATATGTTCGTTCGTAGTTAACTTCAAAAGTCGTACGTGTCGTTTGATATGTTGATATTTCATATTATACAGGGTGTTTTGAAACATCGTTTAAAGATTTTAAGGGCATGTAGTACAATCGAAAATAAGGTTAAAAGTCATAATAAACATATGTCCACAAATTAACTGTTTACGAGATAACAACGATTTTATCGCAATTGCAGAATAAGTTTGCTTTAGCGGTTTTTATTAAGATGTTATTGCATTTTAACATAAAATAGATTATAACTAAAGAAGATGTTCAAAATGACTCCTTCCATTTCGACACAGGATCTACAACTGATTTCAAAGGAAGCGCGCACTCTTTCAAAAAACAAGGGTTTTCTCGTATTATCTGGCAACAGTGTTCTATTCGTTGGCGCAACTCTGGAAGATCATTTACCGGTGTTGCGTACACTAAACTTTTCAAATAACCCCAGATACTAAAGTCCAACGGGTTTAGATCGGGAGACCTTAGAGGCCAAGCAATGGGATCTGCTCGCCCTATCCATCTCCCAGGAACTTCATTGTTAAGATATTCCCTAACACCACGCGTAAAGTGTGGTGGAGCTCCATCTTGCATAAACCAGAGGTTCAGTCTTAGATTTATAGGTAAATCGTCCAAAAGTTTCAGGTAAAGTATTTTCCAAGAACTCGAGGTGTACAGGACCTGTTAAACATTGTAGCAAAGCAATCGGTCCTAACAACCGTTCCCCTATCATGCCTAACCAGATGTTTAGAGAGAAACGTTGCTGGTGCCTGGCTTCAACGATAGCATGAGGATTCTCGTCACACCAAACGTGATTGTTGTGGAAATTAAATATTCCATATTTAGTAAAACCAGCTTCATTAGTGAAAAGGATATTATCAGCGAAATCTGGCCGATCAGCAGCTGTTCGCAAAAACCATTCACAGAAAGCCCTTCTCGCTTGATAATCCGGAACAGTAAGGGTTTGTACCCGTTGGATATGGTAGGAATATAGGAATTGCTCATGAAGAGTTCTCCAAACAAGATTGCTGCTTCCACCCACTTGAGTCGAAATTCTTCTAAGACTAGTTTCGGGATTTTCATCAATAATATTCAAAATTCGATCTTCTATCTGTGCAGTACATGCTATTCTCTGCCGTCCAGTATCACAAGACCGCTTCTCAAACGAACCAGTCTCTTAGTCGTTGAAACACCGTCTCAAACATCACATCACAGTTGGCGATCAGGAAACGTTTCAGCATAGAAGCGACGTGCTTGTAAAGAATTCCCATTAGCACGATCGTACATGAACACCATATCGCTCATTTCAGCATTAGAATACGCAACCATTGTAATTGCTACAAATTGCACAAAACGTCAAATTAAACTGTCATGAAACAATAGCTGATTAAGCACCTGTTTACTGGGATATGTTATATCCATGTACTACTAGGAACACTCGCTGTTATCTCGTAAACGGTTGATTTGTGAACATATGTTTATTATGACTTTTAACCTTACTTTCGATCGCACTACATGCCCTTAAAATCTTTAAACGATGTTTCAAAACACCCTGCATATTTGTCATAAATGGGGGGAGTTGGGGATTGGGGGCCAAAGTTAGAAGGGTCCCAAATTCTTTTAATTTAGTTTTTAATTTTTGCTGCAATTTTATCGTTTTATTACTGTGAATATATAAAAAAGGGTTATGTTTGTGTGCATGGGATTTTTTTTAGGTTTTTTTTGAAATTCATGATCATTCAGCTTCTAGTTTATATAACAAAACATTGAATTTTATGAAAAACTATGGCATAAAATTAAGCAACTGTAGGAAACAAGAATCGGGCAAACGTTACACTGAAAAAATGAAAAATTGACTCAACCAAATTTTAGTTATTTGGCTAAAATCTTTGTTGAAATATGAGCAAACAAATAATTTTGTTAATAGAATTTGTTTAGTTCAAATAAAATTTTGTAAAATTGATCAAATAGAATATTTACTTCAAACATAAATTTTATTGACTCAAATAGAAATAACACACAGAAGAACAAAACATTTTGTTGAAACAATTAGATTTATTTACTTATTTTAAATATATATTTCTTAGAGTAACAATATTTTTGTTTTAAGTAAAATAAATTTGAAAATTTGAGAACATTATATTTAATTTAAACTTTAAACATAATTTTTATGAAAGATATCTGTTTACTCAATTTACCTTCCCAAATATAAATCATACTTTATCACAAATTAATAGCTATCATTCTAAAATACATTTTTTTTTAGATTATAAAAATAATAATATCAGACAATACCGGCATACAAACAACAATATTATATCAACAACATGGCTTATGAAACAATATCTTCAGGTAGATGTCTAAATTAGAATGCTGTTACCATTTAATTCCAAAACAAGATACATCGGAACTTTAAATTAACAAGTTCAAAAAAACAGACCCAATATATTCAAGAAAAAAAAATATATCCATACTTACAAACAATAATTATCGAGTCTATTTATAACATGAAAACAAATTCATTAATTAAGACAAAAATCGTAGTTAATGAAAAAAGAATACTACACTCCAAACATTTTAGAAATTAATTGTATAAAGAAATACAAAACCTGGATAAATGACCGTAGACATTGACCTATCCAAAATGTATGCACCATTATTCTAAACTTTTAATCTATTCCTTGTACTTCCGATTTAATTTCGGATTTTGCAAATATTAAAAACAAAAACGTGTAGTTTCTTATACTGTTAGAAATAGATATTCGTATCCTGTCGACATACGTTGATATTATGATAAAAAGTATAGATTTTAAAAATTTAATTCATTGCATTCTTAACGCTTTATTAGCCTGTCCATTTTACACAATTTTAAAATTTTTGTGAATTGTTTATATATTTAGCTATACAACATATGTTATTAAAATTTAAATAACTAAAACTGTTGAATGAAAATACAATTAAATAATAATATACGAGTATAGATATAATTAAAAATTAAAGATAAAACAAATGTTTGTTATTATAATTGAAATAATATAATCTTCCAGAAAATGAAAAAGAGATTTAAAGCTGTAGAGGCGATTTGCAAGTTATTTATTGTAGTTATTAACCAACCTAATCAAGAACCAGCAAAATTATTGAAAGAAAAATGCAATACTATTTAAGAACTGTATTTTTACACTTCATAGTTATTACTGGTAGATAAATTTAAACGTATTTTATCAATAAATTCAACATTTATGCATTCACAAATCTTAAAGTTAATAAGTCAATAAATAAATGTTAAATAAAATAAAGTTAATAAGTATATAAATATAAGTTAATAATAAAAGTTCTCTTTCGATTTGTAAATCAAAAACGTAAATAAAAATGTAAAATAAACAAATCGGTGGGCCGGAATAAATAAGTGCAGGTTCCATGTCTAAGCCAATAGTCTTTCTGGATCTTATATAGCGCGTAGGTAGTCCAAAAGTGGTGCAAAATATAATACCTTGAATGGTTCATCAATTTATCAATGGTAATAATTTTTGTTAATATTTCAAAAACAAATTACTTTGTGTTTCCAACAATACCTTAACTCGCAGGATCTTCAATTAGAAATTTGCCATATTAATATAGAAAGATAACAAATATGAAAATCTTAGGTATTCTAAAGGTTCTTTCTAATGATCTGAAATGGATACAACATTCAAACATTTGATTATCACTACTTTGAAAGAAGAAAATGACATCGGCACAGATAGTAAGTTACGTCACTTTTATCCAGAAAAAAAAAATGATTTAATACAAAATCCACAAACAGGATGAACTAGAAAACACAACATAACTATTTCCACTAGGCAGCCAGGAATACACGGACTTGTAGAAACCTTTTGATGTTATCGCTTTCGTTTAGGACACCAGAAATAAAATAATCACCAAAAACAAAAATCTCGAAACACTTTGTAAAGAGTTAATTGTTGTTTTGTCTTTTTCGACACGAGTTTCTGTTTTGTCCATCTGGTGGATAATCGCCTTAAGCAATGAAAGCATTGAATCGCAATCAATTATGAAACGTACTGCATCAAAACAAAACATCAACAATGCAAAATATTAAACGCAATACTTCCTAGACATTCACACCAGAAACTCCATCTTCTGTAAGAGGTTTTCTGTACCATATTAGGATAGCTTTGACACATAACTATCTGCAAGATGTCTGTTATGCAGTGGCGACTCGTCAAAGGAGGCTACGGAGGCCTCCAATATTATTTTTAATAAAATAAATAGCGTTTATTATGTATTAAAATAATGTTTAAACATTGCTATTTACTAAAATAAAGCAATTTTGCAAAGAAAATATAATATATAGTATATTTATTCATTTCTTAATTTTAAAATGCAAATAAATTTCCAATTGTTGATTTTTAATGAAATGTGACTGTATATTGTTTGTTTTTATGCCTTTATTATTGCTTTACACAGAACGCGTCTTGTTAGACGCTAACGCTTTTTATGTACATTCTATACCAACTCACAAAACTTAATGTCTAAGGTTTTTCACTTATCTGCGCATGCGCGTTTTATTAATAGTAATCTTAACATACTCCCCGCCTTTGCAGGGACTGCAAATAATTTAGTAAAATAGTAACAGATGAAATTAAATAATTTTGAATTTTAATTACATTATTCACTGTTGTCTGTGTCAACGGGTAACGGACAAACTTTGTTGGTTGCACGTTTTGTAACACCATTGTTTGTCTTTATGGACACCACTCTACATATGTTATCACTTCCGGGTGTGTAGCGATGAAACGACTTAGTTTCCACTGCAGTGGTGATGTGCCAGGATCTTTCAAAAGCACCAGGCTTCCTATGGAGATGTCCTTCTGTTTGGTTTTCCATTTTGTCCGTTGCTGTAGTTCCGCGATGTAATGTGTGGACCAATCCTTCCAGAAACGTTGTGTTATTCTTTGTAGTAATTGAAGTGTATTGAGTCGATTGATTGGCTGTGTGGCAACATCTGGATCTGGTATACTCGTTGCCTTACGTCCAATTAAGAAATGGGATGGTGTTATTGGGTCAAAGTCATTGGGAGATGAAGAAAGAGGATATAAGGGTCTGGAATTTAATATTGATTCAATTTGACATAAAACTGTTAGAAAATTTTCAAATGTGATTAATGTGCCCCTTATAACCCTTTTTATATGATATTTCACTGATTTAACCCCCGCTTCCCACAATCCACCTTGATGTGGACTGTATGAAGGAATAAAGTGCCAAGTAATGTTTTCAAGTGAAGCAGCAGCTGTCAATGATTGGGAATTTTGCAATAAAAACTTGCCAAGATCACGTAATTCTGACTTAGCACAACAAATGTTTTCCATTGTCTGAAAAATGTGACTAGGCATTCCTCGTCGTGCAATAAATCTACGCAAGGTAGCTATGAATGCTTGAGTTGTTAAGTCGCTAACTGATTCCAAATGAATAGCCTTTGTCGTGAAACAAATAAAAACACAAAGATAGCATTTTATTGTTTTTCCACCTCTCCCAGGTCTGTTTTTAATTTGGAATGGACCCGCGTAGTCCACACCAGTAGTGAAAAATGGATATACTGGTTCTAATCTATGTTTAGGCAAATTTCCCATTTTTTGATTTGTGCTTGTAGGATTAGCCTTGAAACACGTTATACACTTGTGGACTACTGTTTTTGTTAAGTTTCTACCACCAATCGGCCAATATTTTTCGCGAATGGACGCTAATACCTGCTGTGGGCCAGCATGAAGTAGTCGTTTATGTTCATATTCTACAAGTAATGTTGATAAAGTGTGTTTACCTGATAAAAGAAGTGGGTGTTTCTTATTGAAATGAAATTTTGAATTTTTTAGCCTACCACCTACTCTAATTAAACCTTCTTGATCTAAAAATGGTGATAACTTGACAAGGTTTCCTTTTAGTATATCATTACCCTTTGTTAATGCATTTAACTCATTTGGAAATGAATCCCATTGGGATAATTGAATCAATCTTTTCATGGCACCATCAAGTTCTAATATTGTTAATGCACTAGTTTTTCTTTTCTCAGATGTTCTACAGTTATTAATGAAGCGCAAACACCAAGCCGTGATTCTGTTTAATTTAGTAAATGAGCTAGTAAAATTAAAAGGAAAAACTTCATTCTTAGTGATTACATTTGAAATTATAGATGTATCTTGATATCTGGCAAATTTTTCAAATTTTCCTTAAGTTGCTGAATAGGCCAATTTTCTTTTGACAATGTTAACCAAAGAGGCCCATCCCACCAAATTGATTCGTTTAATCTGTCAGCATTTTCCTCGTGATACTAGATCAGCGGGATGTCCCTTGTATTTATATAAAGCCATTCTCCCACATCAGACAATTCTTGTATTTCTGAAACACGGTTTGCGACGAAAATATTTAAATTTGCAGATGACATACGTATCCAATTTAATGCAATTGTAGAGTCGCACCAATAGTAAATATTATTATTGTAATATTTAACGATGTTTTACCTCACTACCATCCTAGCTGCCAATAATGCCCCACACAGTTCCAACCTAGGAATTGTCAACCTTTTCACCGGAGCAACCCTTGATTTTGCACAAAGCAGTTTAGTACTAATTATACCGGTTGCAGAAATTAAGCGTAAATATACACACGTGCCGTATGCTTTTTCTGATGCGTCCGAAAAAGCATGCAACTCTAATACAATAAAATTCGAAATTGCTACAAATCGTGGTATTCGTAAATTAGTAACATGATGTAAGACATTTTAAAATTGATTCCAGTTAGTGTATAAATCATCTGTAGTTGAATCGTCCCATCCAATTTTCTTAACCATAATTCTTGTAACATGACCTTGGCTTTAATGATAACTGGACCTAATAACCCTAAAGGATCAAAAATCTTTGATACTGAAGATAACATTTCCCGTTTTGTTTTATCTGGTGTAACCTTAATATCGCTAATATCATATTTTAGTACGTCTGCATTTGAATCCCACACGAGCCCTAACGTCTTTTTGTTGTTACCATTTAAGTATAAAATTGTGACATTCTCTGCAGTTTTTAAATTTGCATTAATTTCTTTACTATTTGTCATCCATTGTCTAATATGAAACCCGAATTTTCTAACACTTAATTTTAAATCATTACACAAATAATTGCTTCATCAATTGTATCATACCCGTTAGAAATCGTCGACATAGAAATCATTTAAAATTACATTCGATGCAGATGGAAACTTATGTGCATTTTTATACGCAACCTGATGCAAAGCCCTAATCGCTAAATAGGGAGCCGACGTTGTGCCGTACGTAACCGTATTGAGAGTGTAATGTGATAGAGGTTCTTCGGGATTTTCCCTCCATATTATGCGTTGATAATTTCTTTGATTAGGATTAACTAGTACTTGGCGATACATTTTTTCTATATCAGCTGAAATGATATATTTGTGGCATCTAAATCTTATTAATGATATTAAAACAAGTCCTGTTGTATTACAGGTCCGTTACTGAACATCATTCAAAGATAGCCGTTAGTGAATTTGGCTGAACCGTCAAATACGACACGCAGTTTAGTTGTTGTACTCCCTTGTTCAAAACCGCCATGGTGTGGTAAATAATATGAATTTGCTAATTGTTCGAGAGGATCTAATATCTTAGTCATGTGCCCTAATTGCTCGTATTCTTTCATAAAACTAACATATGAGTTTTTAAATTCTATATCGCGTGTAAATTTTCTTTCTAAATGGTCAAACCGTGACGTGGCCATTTGTAAAGTGTCACCAAAACGTATTTCTCGATCCTTGAACGGAATGGAAACAACATATCTACGTTTATCTTCATAAGTTGTGTTTAAGAAATGCTGCTCACATGCTTTTCGTCACTATGTAAGGGTTTACCCTTGCTGTATTCTCAATTTCCCAAAACTCCTTTAATTGCTCTTGTACGTCCATGGTTTTTACAAAATTACAAGTTACTACTCTATTGTTTATGTTGCTATATGTAAAATTCCCGGCAAATACCCACCCTAATAACGTTTTTTGAAGTAATGGTTGTTGATTATTTACTTGAAATCTTTCATTACAAATTAAGTTCCAAAATACGTTTGCCCCCAACAATATGTCTATTTTATCAGATTTATAAAAATATTTATCTGCAAGTTTGATATTCTCAGGAATTTTAAAATGTGTTGAATCGTATGTTGTATGTGGTATATTTTCTGTGATTTTCTCTATAACATACATGAGATTTACATTTGTGAGGATATTGTAATGAGTGCACAGAAGTTTCAGTTTTTTGTGTTATTTAATGATGCGTTTTGGTTAAAACCCATAACCTTTGTGTTAATTTGCTTCGTAATCAAACCTAGCCTTTTACAAAATCATTTGAGATAAAAACTGCTTTCTGATCCTGAATCTAATAAGCTCTCCCTACTTGAAAGTTTCCGTAATTATCCTGTACCTTTACAATAGCGGTTGATAACATAACACATTTTAAATCAGTAACCCCGCAGTTGGCTGATATATTGCTGGTAATATTATTTACTGTTTCCTCAACCTCTACCTTAGTAGGAACCGAATTTTCTCTTGTGTTTTCATAATGTAATAATGTATTATGTGTTTTATGATTTTTTGCACTTGCTTGCATTACAATCTGTGCTATAATGATTTTTCTTTAAACAATTTATGCATAATTTCAATTCCTTGATTTAGTAGTTCTGTCGTGCGCGTTTAATTTTAAGAAACTCTGGACATGGAATAAAATAAAGTGTTTTGAATCATCACAAATGTACATTTAATTTGTTTATTCCCTTTTGTTAAAACAAAACTGCTTGTAGATGATATATTACTTTTAGATGGCCTATTAGTACACTGCGAGTACCTTTTGTTGTTTTGTTGCTCTAATGACTCAAATAGTTCGCACCTACCCTTCAAAAAAATAATTTAATATCATCTATTGTGGAAGTTCCTTCATTAATCGTGATATCTCCCATTCCCTCTTGGTTTGATCGTCTAATTTAGATGATATCATATAAACTAATACAGATCACCAATGTTTAATTGTTGTCCTAACGTCTCCAGCGCTAACAAATGTTTAGAATGATCGTCGCAAAAGCCTACGTAATTCTGTAGCTGTGGCGTGTTTTACACTGCTAATACTGAAAAGAGATTATATGTGATTATTTATTAACAACTTTTGTTTTCGTACCGATCACACAGTAACCTCCATGCTATTGGATAGTTATTGTTGCTGATTTCTAATAATCTTATTATTTGAGCTGCTGAACCTTGCACACTAATTTTAAATAATGTAATTTTTGCACCTCGTTTATTGATTGATTTTCATGAACAAGTGAAGTGAATATATCTTTAAACTCGATCCATGCTTCATAGTGCCATTAAATTTTGGTAATTGAATGGTTGTAATTTTACGTATTTAATGATGTGTTTTCATTTGTTCTGAATGACTCGAATGTGTGTGTGTGTTATCGTGTTTTTGTAAAATTTCTTTCGCGCAAACATTCTGAATATAATTCCTCTCTGCCGTCTCTCTTTCAACATATTGCTGTTCAATTACGTTATCTTCGCACAATGCTTCTATTGACGACTGAAGCTGCAAGAATTCCCCGTAATGTGTCTCATATTTAGATATCCTTTCACGTAATTCTAATAATTCCCTATTATTGAATGCTGCTTTTTCATTTACCGAATTTAGATACTTTTTAAATACAGTAAGACTATGTTTTATACCACCACGTTTTCGCGTTAATGTTTAAATCCTTGCATCGTAATTAAATGAAACAATTTATGTAAATTTATGATTGATTCTGATGAGAAAAAGATTGAGGATAGAAAGAACTAGACGAGCACTCACCCCGTTGCAACAGCCTTGTTCTCGATGATGTGCTGATGTGTGAATTGATGTGTACGTGTCTAACCCCAATTGCGTATGTGTTCTGGATCTGCTCTTTCCCGTCCGACTCTGCCTTCCGATTGCACTTGATGCCGAATCCGGTTCGATGGACCAAAATTTATGTTGATTTTTAATGAAATGTGGACTGTATATTGTTTGTTTTTATGCCTTTATTATTGCTTTACACAGAACGCGTCTTGTTAGACGCTAACGCTTTTTATGTACATTCTATACCAACTCACAAAACTTAATGTCTAAGGTTTTTCACTTATCTGCGCATGCGCGTTTTATTAATAGTAATCTTAACACCAATAATACACAAAATTTAACTGCAAGCATTATAATAACAAATGAGCAGGTTAGCCACAAATTCACCTCCGCGCCGATGATTAATACCATCGCTGAAATCAATGCATCCCCGTTTGTGCATGTATACTTTATACGGTGAATGGTCGGAGGCTTGTCTCCTAGTGAGATCATATAAGATCGGCCTGTTATCGTGCGTTATCGATCGTAAAACGTTGGCAAGCAACTGTCCATGCGGCTCTCAGTACTTAAGAAGTTTTGTTAGGCGAGTTTTATCAGATTATACACAGAAAATGGATAAAATGAACGAAATAAGAAGCTGCGAAGAAATTCTCAAACAATACTCTTGTTTTGATGAAATGCAAATGAGAAATGAATTATCTGTGATGTATCATGATCCTCAAATCCAAATGTTCGGAGAATGTAAAACGCCAACTGAGATGTTAAATATTATCAATAAGAACGATTTATATGAATGTAGGTACCCGTAACTGACTGAACTTGTAAGCTTTGTGGTCACTATACCTTCTTCTAACTTCTGCTTCAGTAAAGAGATATTTTTCAACACTAAAAAGCATTAAAAAGCACGGCCGCAACACTATCAATCAAAATCGATTAAGCAAAATCAATTGAAAAAAGTCTTCTTAATGTCATTAACGCAAAATGACGTATTTCACGAGCGGCGATTACTTTCATTAACTTTGTTAGTACAAAGAATAAACGAATTCCTCCAATTTATCGAAAAGGGTAAGCAATACAGTTTTCGACGTTTCAAAAAAATATTAGACTATTTCTTTGGCATTCCATCAATAACCAATAAATAATTTAGGCATAAATGAATTTGGATAGACTTTTTAGACGATGGAAATAAATATGATAGTATAGGGATATAAATTACGTTATAGGAAAGTCATGCCACTAAGTGATAATCAACTAGTAATACCGGAGACAATTATTGTACCCTACATGAATGATTACTTACGAGTAAGTATTTTACCTACTCGCACTGTTGGGTAAGGTACTCGCTGATTATTGACAGAATACATTTTTATTTACTTACGAGGTGTCGAGTACATTTATAACGTATAGATATTATTTCAATCAATAAGTTGTGCCTCAAACTACTTATCGCTAACAACTAGCTATTTAAATATTGGAAGGGAAATGTGTTTAGTGATACACTGTCTTAGAGCTAGTTATAACAATTCGTATTAAAAAAAAGCAAATGGGGATTTAGAAAATCGGTAATAAAATCAAAAATACTGCTGAATAAAAAGAATAGCACTAAGAAAAGTGGCTTTTTTATACGTAAATGCAAGTGTACACAAACTGGTACGAGAAGCGCAATTTAATGTAAATTTATAAAGTCTAAAATTATTGATATGCTGAAAATAAAAAAAATACTGTTGTATATAAATTTGAGCTCTTAAAATATGTTCAAGAATGAAGCAAGTTATAGCAAATTTAAAATAAAAACATTAAGCTACGACTCAATTTATATAACAATATTATTTTTGAAAATATATAATAGCCAACGTATATACACAAAAGCATTATAAAAACTTATAGAACATTATAGAACTTATAGAAATACTTATAGAAAGATAGATATGCAACAAATAAAACTGCCTTTTAATCGATTAAGCCTTATCGATCAAGTGATATCGGTCAAGACGCTTAATTGTCACAGCCGTTTTACTGGACTGGCGTTTACGTATAACGCCGGTTATAACCGGTCATACCTGTTAACCGCTTCATACCGTTATAACCGGTAATGTACATACGATTAACCGTTATGAATCTGCCCGGTTGCACAGCACTAGTTTTTATTACCTTTTTATTTCTTTATCGCAGAATTTATGAAGAATTACTATTAATTATTATTATTTGCTAAGATAGTATTGTTTTAGAGTTTATTTTGTTTAATTATTAGTTTAATAAGGGCTTATTTTTTTATTACCTTTTTACCTATCACCTCGTCCATTCCTATCCAAGCTAGATTTCATTCTCACCTCCACGTGGTTCTTGATAGACAATAAATTATATTTTATTTTAATTCTTTTTTTCAATTTTGATTCTACACTTGCAATGCTGCAAAAAATAACTATAAAAATATAATTTATTAACCCAGACGGTTACATTAGCCTCCCTTGCACAAAAAGTCACGAGCCGCCACTGCTGCTAGGTATGAGAGGCCAGGCCTAAGTACTGTAATAATTTTTGCAACATGAATAAAAAAATATGGATAAATTTTTAAATTATAATTATTGAACAATTATTTCAAATCTCCTGTATATGTATGATGTCGCTTTGCATGTAGCAGAAATTATTTAGAAAACACACCATACAAAAATAATTAAACTGTCTTTATTTGGAATAGTTTTATTAACAAATTATTGGATACTTCTGGACTTTTATTTACCTATATATTTTTCTGGAATTACTTCAAGTGAAAAAACAAATATCATTAAAACCACAAAATACAAAACTATATTAATTTACTATCTTTTTGCCTACATCATTGCATTACTTAATGTAAATTGTAAGAAAAATACAGTACACTACAATTAATACAGTATATCACACTTAAAGAAAAGCACATAACTTACTATCATTAATTTCCTCAAAATACGCATAAAATAGTTCATTTTTATTACTAACTATAGGCCTCCTTAAATGTACAATTATCTCATCTAGTAAGTTTAAGTTTAACAGAGAAGCAACATCCCTCATTAGCAGACGTTAGATTCCACCTGACTGTGTAGGTGGCCAAAGGAAAATCAGATCTCAATTTAAGTGAATAGGTGTAAAGTTGTTTCGTACCAACTTGTAAAGGACAAGGGGTTGTTTTGCAGCCATCTGTATCCATACCTAGCAGTGGTAAATGGGTGAGACCGTTATACCAATAAGGCTGCGAAATTAATGCGTCGGCGGCGATTTCTAAAATTGGAAAAACCAAATTATGAAAGATGGACTAAGTTAACGGTTACTTTAAAAATGAAATAACACTTACTGGGCGTGAAATCCACTTCTATACTAGCATCATTACCCCTCTTGACGCGGCAAGCCTGATTCCTACTAGCCTCTTTGCATGGATCTATTCTGACCTCGTTTATGTCGCACAGGGTGTCCGTATAATCTATAATCAATAAATATGTTGTTTAATATTCAATTTCCACGTGAACGTTACTAATGCGTATATTCTGGCTTTGTTTCTACTATATCATCTGGACAAATTATCTAAAAAAATACTGATTTTACTAACATACGATTTTGGTGACCTTCTCTCGACGATAATGGTTAAAGATGTTTATATGCAATACCTGTTCTTTAAATCGTCATAAAATCTTAACCGAACTAAATTATTTTAATTTATAAGATAAGTACCTCAGACTGACGCATGTTAGTAATATATGGCAAATTTAAAATATGTATTTATTTTGAAAACATTTCTGTTAAGCAGATTGCACGCTGGAAAGATACGATACGGCACAATATAAGTGTCTGGCGCCGCACAGTGGACCGAGTCAGTGTTCAGTTTCAGACATTGGGCAAAAATTAAATCATTCACATGCAATTTCATCCATCTCTTGGCTGTCATAAACGCTTTGCTCCAATAACCTATTGAAAAGTGCCCCTAAAACTATGGGGCTGAAATTAAAGCAAATGAGTACTACTGTCACGTATACTATAAACACCAAAAATTAGCTCGATCGATGCCACCCAATTCGAGATTTAGCAAAAAGGTGGAAAAATTCAATTATCTTTTTCTCGGATTTTTAGCTATCACCTTCAAAAACTATCATGTAAATAACAATGATTATGGCATTCTATAACAAATCAATAACTAATTTCTTCACTAGTTTAAAGTAATCATAGTTTTCCTTTTTAAGTTTTTTTTAAGTGTGTTTTTTGCTTTTTTGTTATATTAGACTGTATACATTTAGGTTTACTATATGTGTTTTTTCAGTTTTTTTTTTCTGTGTGGTAGAACATGTAAATAAAAAATAAAATCTCTTTGAATGCCTTTAGCAGGAGCAATTTGTTATTGGTTATTTTAGGGTTAAAATAATTATTCATTAATTTGAGGATTATTTAATAAATGTTTCAGCCCTAGTATAGTTATAAAAGCACCCAAATATGCAAAAGCATATTTTAACAATAAAATAATATTTAATTCCGTACACGCAGTTCAAAGTTATTATTATTTTCCCTTTTTGAGGGGTGATTTTCTTGAGATGGGTTTTAGGGTGCCAATTTAACCTTTTATTATACATTAGTGTTTATTTATATTTGGGTTTATATATGTTTCGTTAATTCTTTCAATGAGTAATACAAATAAAAAAATAACCTGTCTTTGATCTTAGCAGCAGCATTGGGTTATTATCTATTTGGTTAATCTTAATCGATCGGATTCAGATTAGATATATATACAATTCAGCCCTAGATCCAGAAAAGCAATCGACATATAAAAAAAGAATACAATAAAATACTATTTAATTTCCTTACAGGCCTGTTCTACTTTGAGAAGGTTTTTCAATTTATTTAAGTGTAAGTATTTGTGATTTCCCCGGTATATCTTTAACAAGCAAAAGAAAATAAATAAATAACTTTTTTAATAAAACAGTGCAATCATTAATAACATGTATAATTCATGAACAATCTATACAGGAAATATATAAAAAAAAATTATGAGAACTCTAATCAGGGTGAGTATAACTATTTGATATTCAAACAAGTGTTATCTAATTATCCAGTATAACTTAGATCCTTTATTCAAATATGAACTTTTAAAATCTCCCGCGCTATCATAAGGGAATAAAAACCACAACCACTTGCCAATTTACAAAAGCTCAGAATTTAAATCTCATACGAAATAACAAAATTTAAACAATGTTTTGACCAGATACCTCGTTTTCCGTTTTATACAAATGCCAGAGTACCTCTGAATGTTCTCCTTGTATGACAATCCAGATTCGCTCGTATATTCACCTCCTTCGTAACAAACGCATGTAAAATCCCATGTAAAACATGTACCCAGATATAGTAAACACCAAATTTGTGAATTAATCCCCTTCGATACCAAATATACTCCCGCAATATGGTTTAATTGATTTATATTTGATGAGCAATGACACAGCTCTTTCTACAACTTTTTATCAACTATCAACACGTAACCAAGGATTTCCATACATTTTCTTTATACGAATCACATTGAGTCCCTACCCCATTCAATTAAAATAGAAACCTAGGATACCGGGATATACAATTGTCAGACGATAAATTAATTTCCAACTTCCATGACTACTAGTGTGAATTAATCCAAATTATACTGGACTTACAAACAGGTGTGTACATAAAATGTAATTGCATTTCAATATGGTTGTAGCTTTCCTCTTATGAAACACAGCAATATATAATATATATTTTATTTTATATATCAATATAGATATAATAAAATCAATCAAACCTCTGTTAGATATTTATTGTTCTAGTAACAGCATAATTCTATCCACAGTTGTTATTGCAACAAACTATGTATTTGTAGTTGTTATAATGTTCTTAATGTTGAAACAGAACCGTTATTCGTATTTTACTTTTGTTCTTACTGCTAAATAGATATACAGGGTGAGTTTTTTATCTTGAGACAACGGAATATCTGTAAAACCACTGCATCAAATCAAAAAGATCTTAATACATCTTGTTTATAATATAGGGGCTCACTGAATGGGTGCTGAATCGATTCCCCACCTCACTATCCCCTACCACAAAAAAAAAATGATTTAAATCACCTTTTTAAATATACTATACACGTAAATTATTATTTGCCATTAGGAATATATTACTGGAACAATCAGAGAATATTCGTGAACATGTATAGAATACTCCTATGAAAATTATATGAACAGTCTTAGAATAAGTAAAATCACTCTACTATTAACGTGCATAGGAACATTCTCAAAATATGGTAGGCGTTTTGAGTTTTCTCTAGAATATTCCAACATTCTCGGCACACATGTCCTGGTATGTTTCGGAATTTCTAGGTGCTACTTGGGTTAATTTTTAAACTTTAAAAGGGCTTATAACTTGGAAAAAAAATTATTCGATTTTAAAAATTCAGCGCGTAAAAAATTGCTAATAACAAGGTTGAAACCTGCGGGTTCGCAGATATGTGTAAAACTTGTCCCTCCTCGTAAATCGAAATTCTTGCTAAATTAAATTCAAGATATTTTAAAAATGATTCCGTGTGGCCAGTTTTGAAATGAAAGCCCGCGGAATATTTGCTGATATACTTATGGTGATTGAGACAAAAAAAAACATCTTCGTTCTGAAAATACTTAACAAACAACAACACGATAATCATATAACCGGCGACATAATAAATTATCAAAAATGCGACAACAAAGCCATGATAATGTAAGCAGAGACCATGTGATAAATATCTGAAAGCCTAAAATATCGTACAATACTCTCTGTGTGTAGTTATTTGTCATGCAGTTTCAAATTAGTTCAAAGTTAAATCTGTTCAGTAAGCCCCATAGTATCAAAAACAGCTTCCTACGCAATAGTTAATAAATAAATTAACAATCAACAATTATTATTTGTCGTGCTTGATGGCGAATTTAGTCTACGTGCGGGTAGGAAAATCAATAGATAATAACACAATATTTACCTACCACATCCACCGAATTTGACGACTTCAGACACTACGCCCAAAAGCAGTGTAACTACACAGAAACAGAAAACGACGAAACGGATCATCTTATATCTCTTGATGACAATGTTCAACCCGCTACAAAAGACGTACTACGCTCTAATAAACACAAATCATCTTTATACCGTCCTATTTATACGTTCTGATGAAACGTCACTTGCTCTCGTAATATAGAAAAGAACAAAGTTCGTAATTCAAATTAACCGGCATTAGCGAAAGTGCCACTAAAAAAAAGATCTGTTCGCGTGCAATGAAGAACGTATTTGTTTCTTTGCTGTATTAATGAACTTGTACATAAAGAAAATACTTAAAATTTTAAACTTTTCCGCAAACCGAAGCATTTTAGTGGGGTATAAGAGAGCCAATTAAAAATTACATCTTTTGAGCGGTTAATTTAAATTCATCATAAAGAAGATCATATGTGTAACAGTTAAATGTGCACATTTTGTTTATAATTATGACAATAAAATTTTTGTTGTTTTATTCACTATTAATAATTTGACTTCTGAGTTGCGAGAAATTTTAATACAATGACTGAAATTTCTCGGATTTTTTTTAACAAAAATATATGGCATCTAATATCTTCTAATACTGAAATTATCCAACATAAGAAGCGAATATTTTTCTCATAATTCAATTCCGTTTTATGATGTATACTGCCAATTTTGCCAGTTTATTCATTATTTTAATTCAGCGACAAAAATAGACTCACATGGCGACATTACGGAGCTTATAATGTCTATCTGTTGGTTGTAGATTATCCTGCACTAAGGATATTTTGTGATAATCTAATGAACTTTATAAAAAAAAATGTACAATAAAATTCAACTTGTGCGATATAGAAAAGAATATTATAAAAATAAAATTCATATCTTAGATAATAAATTTCAGGAATGTTCTTCTTCGCAATAACTTCATTTTATTTTACTGGTGTAAATGAAAAGTAAGCATTTAATGCTGATAAAAAAAGATAATAAATAGCAAACTAATTCATTCCACATGTATCTAGATGCGAAATATATATTGAAGAATAGCTAAAAAATTATTTAGAAAGTTGTTTTAACCAGGGGACTTACACCGGTATTAATAGGTTTACATTACGTATGTTAATACAAAATACCGGAATTGTAAACAATATTTTATACATGAAATATGATTTTAATTAAGTTGAACAAAACAGTAACGGCAAACAGCACTTGCAACATTGTAAGAAGGATATGATTAATTAAGTCTATTTGCTATATTTATTTCTACGATGCTATTAAATTTCTCTTGGCATCTTTGTTGACCTTTTTTTTTCTAAATGATTCATTTTATGTTTATATACTGAGTGAGTTGTGTGGGTAATTTATTTATCCATATACATATTGAAAATAAACTTGCCCTAAGAGGTACAACAGAACAGTATCGGCAAACGGCACTTTGCAGCATTGCAAGAATGAGATGATAATTAAGTGTATTTATTATATTTATTTTTACGATGTTATTAAACTCTCTTCGGTATCATTGCTGAACCTTTTCTTCTAAATGAATTGACTTTATTTTGTATACTACGCGAGTAGTGTAGGTGAACTTATTTATCTATGTATACATATTGGAAATAAATTTGCCTAAGAGATACGAAGAGCTTGTCTCCAACTCAACAGAATGAGGTCAAAGGTTTCCCGAGAAAATCGGTACATTGTACTAAAGTAAACCAGTACAAATGCACTTAAATACAATTTCATCATGCTCAATCATGCTATTCACACACTAAACATCAGAAATTTAGAAAAAGTTTATATGCTTTGGAGATACTCTAATTAGTATTAATATATAGTACTAAGTGAAGAGTATCTCCATAACCGAGTAACTCCATTATTATATAATACTAATAAGGTATTATATAATAAACTTATATTATTAGAGCATAATAAAACATTAATATCAAGTTATTCACAAATTAATAGCATGAAACTGCATTACCTAACATTTAAAGTATAACTATTTCGCTATATATTCGCAAATGAAAAAAGTAACACAATTCATAATTTCTTGTGTATTCAAAAATAGGAAAGAGAATTAAAACGTGCAGCCAACTTCAAACATTAGGACAACAAAAATATCTAGCACAGGATATGTATTTTTTATTTCTTATTCTACAAAAGTAAAATTATATGCAATGGTATTTTATACTTCTTAAAAATTCTTGGGCATGATTACAAGTTGAATGTAATTGTATTACTTAACAATGTTACTACGTGCAGATAGCCGTAAAGTTGGTCACACCCTTCCTCATTTTTGCCAGGTGTTTTTGTGTCAACGTCTGTCATAAATCATAACCTAAATGTTTTAATGCTATTTTTGTAATTAATACTCTTAGATATCAGTAATTTCCATTTAACATGCCAAGAAGAAAAATCAAGGTCACGTAAGAAGCAGAAAAGCAAAACTAAGACAGAGAGAACTCCGAAATGCCAAGGATAATGTGCAATTAGCCTCAACATCCTTGCAATATCCCTATGGAATGTGAAAAATGCCACAAGTACGCTCGGTAATTATAAAATCCTAACAATTAATGCACTCTATACATATTGCAGAAAGCAGAGAAACCGTGCTTTTTGCTATTTCTGCCAAAGTGTGCAACGTCTACCTGTTTGTGCTCAATGTGGTAAAATGAAGTGTATGTTAAAGACTGGCGACTGCGTAATACGCCATCCTGGCGTCTACACGACAGGATTAGGAATGGTGGTTAGTACACACAAATACGATGCTGCATATAAATATTTTACATCCACAAATATTGTTTTTAAAATTCAGGGTGCAATTTGTGATTTCTGTGAAGCATGGGTTTGCCACGGCAGGAAATGTTTACAGTCACATGCTTGTACTTGCCCCTTGCAAGAGGCTATTTGTATAGAATGTGAGCGAGGCGTTTGGGACCACGGCGGTCGCATATTTCGTTGTTCATTTTGTGACTCGTTTCTTTGTGAAGATGACCAATTTGAGCATCAGGCATCCTGCCAAGTACTAGAGTCAGAAAATTATAAATGTAAGAACTACACATTTTTATTAATTATTTATTCACAATTGCCATGAGTTTAGGTCAATCTTGCAACAAGTTAGGACAATACTCCTGCCTCCGTTTGTAAAATCTGTTACTTGTGAGGATCATATTCGCAGGAAAGGTTTTAAATACGAGAAAAATAAAGCTATTCATGTCCCAAGTGTGGGTATGAAACATCTCAAACAAAGATTTATGCATGTCAGTAAAGAATCTTTTCCGCTTTGTTTATAATGTATTTTACTTTTTTATTTATTTATTTTCTTTAGCCAGGAGTCATAAATTTGGAAGACAATCCCAAGCCGCTTATGATGATGAGGATTATAGCAGTGATTATAGTGGAATGAATAGAGAATATCTTCAAGAATCGTATGATGAAACTTACTCAGATGAAGATGATGACGACTATGAAGAAACGGATGATGAGGGGGATACTGAGGAGTCTTCTGAAGAGCAAGAAAAAATGACAAGCAATAATTTATACTGTGTTCTGTATACATCATAAATAAATATTCTTTAAAATTTTAAATCATTAAATTCTCGCTTCTGGTGTGCCCAAGAATAAACTTTGGGCCTTTGTTGTTTATGTTACTAAACAACATTTTTAACGTAATGATAAGATTCAGATCAGTTGCGGAAAGGATAGACCGCTGTTAAACCTCCAGCACACACTATAATACCAAATAAAAGTGAAACAAAACCAACATAAATGAGCTTTCAAGTCGTATAGTAATAACAATCAAAGCCAAAAATAATTATGATTGCAATGGAATGAAAATAGGAGAGTTGCAGCTATCTTACCCTTGAAATATCTAGGTTGTGAACTGGAGAAGCAAGTAAACCTTTAAATTTCAAATCGACATTTGCATTGCTACCCTAGTAGCAAAATTTAAGTTTCCCGCCATTATTTTTAATAACTTCAACATTAAAACAAGAAATTACCAATGATTTTGCATTAGATTACTAGTTACTTTGATGTCTTTCTGTTGAAGTTACGAAGAATAATTATGAGAAATTTAATTTTGCTACCAGGGTAGAGCTAGGTTTTAGGTTTTTTTATTAAAAAAAAAAATATGGTAAAAATTCACTGAAAATAAATCAACTCTAGATGATGTGTAGTATATGACATATTTTATGAAATTTGCACATGCTGTAACTGAACCTCAAGCAAGAATTGTTTTGTCAATGATATCCAAATAGTTATAGAAGGCCTAGATTAAATCTAAATTAATTAGCCTTATTGCCTACAAATTTTCCTAATTTTAATAATCAAGTCTTGCCTAATGAGAAACACGTTTAAAATTAAGTTTATTTAGCTTTTTAGTTAGCAGGCCCCTTTCTATAACGCTCCCAGACCAAAAAATATATGCTTAATTTTGGCAGATATTTGCATCAAATATGGGGACACTCGTATAACATCCGAAGCGAGAAACCATCAAAAGTGTTGTATCACAGGGTGATAAAGGAAATGGAAGACTAAATACAAAAAAGTCAAGAGCAGCAGTGTTTCCGGAACTCCATGTCAGACGGCTTCCACAACAACAAAAAGAAAGAGAAACTCGGAATCAGCTCGGTAAAAAAAATAATATATTTACACCTTCAAAATTCAAGTTAAACAAGTATTTCAGTCTAAAATCGAATTTATTTGATAGACATACATGTATACCTCAAATACACGCATTCGTTCTCAATATATGCTTGTTGTTTGGAAACCAGTTTCCTTGTTTACTTGCGATCATCTTAAAATAACATTTAACAAATTCAACGTATACATTTTCTGGTTGTTCAAAAAGGCATTTACCTTGCTTATTAATCACTTATTATTCATATTCACTAAATTCTAAAACGGGATAATGAAAATATATATATAGTTGTATATTACTATGTGTGTATATGTATAATTTTGTATAATATATTGTTCTTGTCTAAACGGTAGTAGATCATGTTGTTATTACTATAAAGAGACATCCTAACAATCTATAAATTGCAATTAAAAAAAAAATTAATCTCAACAAACACAAAACGAATAATTGCATGGGAAAATAATAAAGTCAACAATATACATTGAAAACGTAATAATATATAATATACTATATATTATATAATTTTATCTGCAATAACTAAATTGATAATTACATGCATTTTTCTCTTCTAAAATACAATAAATATTACCAAACAAGATTAAAATTACTTCACCCAATCGTTATGAACCTAAGCTAAACGAAACTAAAGTCTACTGAGGTTGTTCTTGTACGATGCGTTTCTCCATTTTCTTTTTACTATCTGTGTTTCAATGATATATCTGCCTGTTGCTAAAAATTGGAGGAACAGAGTCTTTATTACTAGGATCAATCGCTAATAATTCTGCGGTATTTCTTGTTAGGTGGGTGCAGATCGTCGTCATCAAACGTTTCGTATGCATATTCCGGTAACCATTTCTCGAGTTGCTCGTCGAAGAATTTTTCTAACGTTTTCGCGTCTGTATAGATGGGATTATCCATCTACAGAATTTGTTTATAATTATCAAGTGTAAGATGTACGCAAAAACTACTTACTGCATTGTATCGATATGCATTCTGGAACATTAAACGTACATCCCTCACCAATTGTTCTAAGTTTGTGTTACAGTCTGCTGAATTCCAATCAACTTCTGTCTTATTACATCTAAAGCTATCGCCTTCTTATGATGGTGTGATATTCAATATTCTAAAACATTAATTAGTAGGTTAATTAGTAGTCATATATTACTAATGAAATGGAAATAACTGCCAAGATATTCACAAAACAAATATATTTGCAAAAAGCATTTCTTGTTGAATATTCTTGCCATTTTATTTCCATTAAGTAGTACGTTCATTAAAGGAACTGCGTGTTCCATTTGTTGATATGAGTCTTCTAAATGGTAAACTCGGCTCCATATTGGCATGACAGTTCGAGTACAAGTCGTTCGGCATCTTCTTCTCTTGAGACTCAATTGTCCTCCTTCTTCTCACCCAGTGCGTTTTCTGGTATATCAGCGAATTCATACAAGCAAACCACTGCCATGTGTTGTTTCCTGAAGTATTATTTTATTTTAAGATGTTCTGCGCATAGTCAGAACGCGTAAGTGCAAAAAAACGAATTCGAAATTTACTAATAATTTCAAACTGCAGATTTAGAATTTTGTATCGAAAGAACAATATTCGCGGGCGATTTGGGAATATTGAAAGGTATATCAACGCCCTCGATTAACCGATCTATTGACTATATACTACTGTTGTAAGACCAGCGATAACATATGGGGCAGTAGTCTGGTGTAGAAGGACACAAGTGCTATCCAGACACATGCGTTGTTGGGAATTAATGGTGCAATCGACAGTACAAGGACCGCTTCCTTGAAAACCATTGTGGGCCTCCCCCCGCTGGAGCTTTATGTGAAAGCGGTGGCTATGAATGCGATCCTTAAACTGAACACCAACAACTTGTGGCACCCCAACATTAGGGTTGAAGGGCGCACTGATACTACGGGTACAATACTGGACGGGCCATTGCTGCACGGACAGTATGGCACCAGAAATTATCTTCACTGAAAAGGTGAAAGTCTCCATACCGAACAGAGACCAGACACGTAGTGATATCACTGCTCTTGAAGACTGGTTCATGGACGGATTCAAATCCAGTCAGGGTATAGGAGCCGGTATTTGTGGACCGAGCCCTAATCAAAGGATATCCCTAAGCCCGGAGAAGCAACGGTCTTCCAGGCAGGAGGTATTCGCCCTTGCAGCCTGTGCAGAAATGATTGCAAAAGGGGGCTACATGAGGAGGAAAATTAATATAATGACTGACAGCCAGGCTGTCATCAAGGCAGTCTCGAACCCCGTAACTAGATCAAAACTAGTTAGACACTGCAAACAATCCCTCAATACACTGGCATGAGACTACACGGTGTCTCTGAGTTGGATGCCGGGACATGAGGATATAAAGGGCAATATAATAGCCGACGGACTAGCCAAGGAGGGCTCTAAAAGACAGGGAGGACAAAGGTCCAGAGCCCGTATGAGGGATTACCAAGGACTCTGCTAAAAGGGAGGTTGCGACCTGGTTAGATAAAGAAAGTACAAAGAAGTGGAGATCGACTGAAGGCCAACTCCATACTAAAGCGCTAATAGGGGATGGAAATACCGAATTCTTTGATACCTACTCAGACGCAGCAAAAAAGAAGCTAAAATCATTCCTGGGCTGGTAGCTGGACACTGTCACCTGAAAAAGCATCTATACAAACACAGGTCGAGTAAGCGAACCGTGATGTAGAAGATGTGAACTACAGGAGGAAACGAGTTTACATGTAATCTGCACATGTGAGGAACTGAAGGTACTCAGGCAGAAATATTTCGGGAGAGATCTATTAGAGCCCTCGAAGGTTTTCAAGTTCCCACTGGGCAAGATACTAGGTTTTATAGAGAAAACCAAGCTGCTCGAGTGGAAATAAGAGAATTAATAGTGATGGTACAATGAGCACCTACTCAGTGCCCACTTAAGTGTCCACCCTAACTTTAATGAATGAATGAATGAATTGCTTTTAGGGAATTTAATGTCAAACGACATCATTTTTAATTTTGCATCGCATTTTTGAGTTAGAAATCAGACTATTTTTTTTTTTTTAATGAAAACTATAGTAGGTTATGTCATATCCTAATAGTACATTTTTTTGTTTACAATAAAGTAAGGATCGTAGCAATTATTTTAATAAATAACAGCATACGCTACTATTGTGTTCAACAAAAATCATGTCTTGCCATCTTGGACAACGCGATATTAACAATTGAAGCATTATGTTTGCTTCATCATTAGGGTGATTATAATTATAGTTAGTTAGTTTATAAAGTCAATTATGGTGTACACAAATTTCGAAAAACTTGACATGATCGAATGATACATTATTTGTAACAAAAATAGTTACGCCGAACGATACTTTTTACTGCATTTTGATCGCCCTCAATCATGTTTGAGATGATCAAGAATTTATACACCTATTTAAAAGAGTTTGGAAGTCCTAGAGTAATAATAATTAATGATTCAATATCTTCATATGAATAATGAAAAAAAAAAAAATTACCCTGTGTAATGCGGTCCCAAATACAGAGTGCGTGATTTGCAGTAGTATAGTGACATAAATAGCACGACCCAGATTTGCAATAGTGCAATTTTCATACCATCTCTGACTCAAACAAAAGAGGAACTTAAATTTTAGTGACGTACTCTCCACGCATAATGTGGATTCGTATAACATATGTATAAACAAATGAAATTAGCGATGAGTTTAGAGCTTTTTTTTATATTTTTATTTGTTATATTCCAAGAGTGGACCCTCGACATGTCCATTGATGTGATGATAAAAGGATGAAAAATATAATTTCTATAAGTTAACAAAGTCGAGAGATACGCATGCTATGCTGCTGTGCAATTGTATGTCAGATATATGCTTCGATATACGATATCTAATCCGTATGCTATCGTTATCTAACGGCAAGTATTCACCTCTATTCTCTATCCTTGTCTAACTATTATAAAATGCTATCCCCACATCGATCCTTTCAATTTAAATCAATTCAACATAGCTCTCATTCCGTGTACTGCGAGGTATGAATTATCGGTATACCCAGAGTAGTCTCAATATAAGAAATACATATTGCATTTTCATATGTCAACGTAGAATACGCGAATTAAAGCTATCAATGGCGGAGATAATTTAAATTCACAAAGGTAAAATTTGACAGAAAATGCACGTCAGTAACCATAAATAATAAACACGGTAAAAACTCAATCAACTCGCAAAATTTGGAGACGAACGCTAATTTGAATTTAGGCAGATGCGAATATTGTGTCACGAGTGTGCCGACTTTGGTGGCGACGCCCTGAACTTAACATCCCTATACTAGTATAAGAATAGCTCATCCGAGACTCCACACCAAAACGGATATGACGTAATATGTATTTCTTAAATTGTGACTACTCTACTTTATGATGAACCCGAGCTACCACAAGCCAAGGAGTGACTTATATTTACAGAAAAACCAGACATAAGTCTAAAGGAAAGGAGAAATGGAAGAATTAAATACAAAGAGCCTAGTGTCTTACGACACTCTACGTGAGCAGACTTTCCTTCCAGCAGACAAAAAAAAATGTGAACGAATCATGCACCAGATGAAAGATGACGATTCTGTATGAAGATGAGATTCTGAAGAAGTTAGCCAGAAGAGATTACTCATAGTGATATTCTGGTGTATATAATGCAAAAAATAACTAACAAAATGTCTTAGCCCGATTGAGTTATTAAATAGACTGAAAAAATTTACCATTAGAGAAATAAGGATAATATTATTTCCGGCCCCCTATCTTTTATTTTAAAGAATCTGTGCTTGTTTTCAAATATGCAGTATTGATTTATATAAAGCACTCACTTACTGTAAAATGAAGAAATAAATTTATCTTTAATGTTTTGATTAAAACATGACATCTAAAGAAAATTAATATCAACAATACAATATGTAACACGATCACATATTACATAAGTGCCCTTATTTTAGTATAAATATGCTAAAACTTCATCAAAATTTGATATTTCAACATAACTAGAAAATAACAACCTTCCATGTAAAAAAAAATCTGAAAATAATTCTGAATTAAGAAAATAGTCGACTCTTTCGACAACCAATTATTCGAAATTCCAATTTTGAAGTTACTGCGTTCATTACTATCACGGCAGCGTAAGCATTTATACTGCAATCCTTACTCTATCCTCAAATTCGGAATGTGACAGGATTGATGGAACACCTTCGGGCATTTGTCACAGCAAACTAATTCGCCACCGTCCATACAGACAGCACACCAATCCTCATTCGGATCGTCTGTTCCCATTTCCATTGTTTCACTCTTCAGTTTCAGAGAGGGTCCTGACAGATCACCAGTCGAACTGTCAACATGCGGTGAGCCACCTGTTTTAGGTCTGCTCTCTGCTAACACCTAACGAAAGAGATGTAAAAATTACTGGTTTTACATATCCAAGTTTTGTTAACATTTTATAGAACTGACTTCCTCAGTTTCTTTATTGTCAAGAAAAATTTAAAAGATATTTCAATTAGAAATTAGTTAGTTAGGACAGAAATAAACCTGTCAAATTGTAATTAGAAATGAATTTTTGAAGGGGCTCACCTGCTGAAGGTTATGCTATATCTTCCATTTGATTGGGGGGAATTAATCACATAATTGCATTAATTATTTTGAATATCGAATATAAAACATCGAACAATCATGCAATATCATAAAGTTACATAGTATTTGTCAATTTCGATAAACAAAAGGCGGCTATGTCGAGCAATTATTTATTTTATATTATTTAATCTTCCTCCAATGTTTCGATCCAAACATCAGTCTTCTTCAGGCTGTTTTGTATCTTCAAAATTGCACAATTACAATTTTTCCAGATTTAACTTCTAATTAATGGTAATTATTTTAACGCAATACAATGTTTTTACTGCTAAATATCTTATTAATTTTTCACAATTTCATATTAAAATTAACAACCTGATGAAGACTGACGTTTTGATCGAAACGTTGCTAGATGATTAAACAATAAAATAAAATCAATAATTGCTCAACAAAATCATCCTTTGTTTACCGAAAATAAATTCAAGAGCGAACCTTATTCAAAAAAAATATTTATTAACGTTTGCCTTTCGATCTTATATAGGGCAAACAAAGCAAATGATTAAAAGTAGTCAGCTAATCGCCGTGAATTGTGATACATGTAACGCTTATGAAAACGTGCAATTTAATTTTTCGTGACAGATTTATTTTTGCCAATTGTCTCTCTAAGTGTTTGTTTGACCTATATACCAAAGTTCATCATGCTAATAAAAGGATGTTTTCCGCCTTTCTTATCTCACCCATTATAAAATTGATTTGTCACTTACCTGTACTCCATTAGAGTCCAATTTTGCTATGGTAGCCATCAAATCGTTGACCGAGTCTTCACAGTATTTGTCTAAATTGTTTTCCGTGTCTGATTTGCCTTGCACGTGATTGGGGCTCGGAGTTTTTGGAATGGTGGACGATACAGATGAAAAATTCTTTGGGTCGCTATGATTCTGCGACTTGAGTGTAATCTTAAAATTATCATTAACGAACGGCTGTATTTGATTTACTGCAGGTCTAACTGCTGGCGTTGATGTACCATCGGTTTGTTGGGGTATATGCCATTTTAGGCTCGGCTGTTGATTCGCTTGTTGATTAGGCTGTTGCAACGGCGGTGACTGGAATGCTATTTGTTTGCCTATGTTATTTGAAACTCAAATTAACCAGTCACTTCATTCTACTTACCTGTTGGCCGTTGAATAGGTATACGAACTGTATTCAGTTGATGCTGCTGTTGAGTAGGATGCATTATCCTCATCTGCTGTCTGTACTGGGGCGGGCTTTGAAACCTAGTCTGAAACTGTTGAGTTACTGGGCTGAACCGCTTGGTATTGGCCGGGTGCTGTCTGTACGTATACAGCATTACCATTAGCTTGCAATAAACCTCTTAGATTACTTCGGTCTGCATCATTCTTGAGGATGAGTCGAGGATGTTACTGCAGAACATACTTTGTTACAGAATTCAGTCAAGTAACATTCTTTAACATGAAAATACCTGCTGTTGATTATTCAATCCCGGTTTGTGACACAATGGTAACATCTGTCGAATAGGACTCCTTTGCATTGGTATGCGTTGTGGTAACTGCCCTTGTTGAAGGTGTTGTGCAAGCGATATTGGAATGTTTGAAGCGTGAGTGGGTGGTATATTTCTATGCTCGACGGTAATTTCGGCCCTGGAATAATACCTTTTTAATTTAACCTTGAAATTGGTTGATTTAGAGGTTTTGCGCAAGGAAATTTGTTGGTTTCTAAAATTAAAAATCACAGATTTAGTTTGGTTTGTACAAATATACTGCGTGTCCCAAAGTTAACATGCAGTAGCTTTCTTAATAATAATATAAATAATAATTTATTGTCGTAGGTTGTAAACAACACAGATATTGTCAGTAAATTTCTACATTCACATACACTAGCCTACATTTTAGAGAGATGGAGGAGATAATTGACAACAACAAGTAATTTTTATGAAATCGAACTGCACCTACAGTTCTAATTATCGCGGTTTATGAATGCCTCAATGGTAAAAAGCAATGCTCATAGATGAATGATTTTAATATTTTTTGAAACTAATTTAGGGAACCGGCTGATCTAATTTTTTCAGGTAGTGCATTAAAACATGTTACAGATCTATAGTATGGGCTACGTTCATATAGTAATGTTTTATGAGCTGGTACACTTAGTGGATTCCTTGAACGTGTTGTCATGTGATTATCAAGGTCCTTATTTTTAACAAATAGGTTTTCGTGACGTTTGTAAAAGATTATAAACTCATACAAGTACCGCGACCCCAGAGGCATGATCTTTAATTGTTTCAATAGCGGTCGACAAGATTCTCTAGTTGATGCCCCTATCATGCATCTTATTAGCCGCTTCTGATGAATAAGCAATCTGTCTGCCCAAGGCGCCGATCCCGCAATCGCATTCAGCATATGAAAAAGTAAAACACACGCAAAGCGTCCACACCGACAGCAGTCTTCAAGTTTCTTAAGCCTTAGTACGCTGCACAGAATTTTTTTTTCTATTGTGTAGCAATGCTCTTCAAATTTTGGACGATAATCAACCTCCAATGCTAAAAACACAGCTGACTTGCTGCGATCGACCTGCCATCATATGTAAAGTAAAGACCACTAATAGCATCAACACCAGTGCGAAACTTTATTACCTTTGTTTTCACAGCGTTTAGTAAAAGTCGGTTACCTTCACACCAAGAGCGCATATCTGAAATAGTTTTTGTCGTCTTGATAGCAACAACATCGGCATTGGGATTGGCTATGCAACAACTGGTATCGTCAGCATACTCACTAAAAGGACACCCAGGTAATGACAAACACAAGTCGTTTACATATATAACAAACAGCGTAGGTCCCAAGACGGAACCTTGAGGCACACCGCAGACGATATTTATTGCAGGTGAAAAGTATTGCCACAGAAAATTTTAGAAACTTCTTTGGACTGACGAGTCCAGTTCGAAGTATCTGGGCAGAAGCGCAGGGTTTTTGTAAGACGCCGAATGTTGCGCGATTGCGCCGTTCCCACCGTAAAACATAGTGGTGGTTCAATTATGGTTTGGGGTTGTTTTAGCAGTGCGGGGACCGGAGATCTCGGAAAAAATTGACGGCATTATGCGCAAAGAAAATTATAGACGCATATTGGAAGAAAATGTTGCAACGTCAGGATTGCGGTTGATAGGGGAGAACTTCGTGTTTGCGCATGATAACGACGCCAAACACATGGCACGGATCTGCAATGATTATGTCGCGTCTCAAGTAGATGAAAATGTTTTTGGAAATCATGTCCTAGCCTCCGCAGAGTTCGGATTTAAACGCCATCGAATTAATGTGGGATGAGCTGGACAGGTGAGTAAGGAAAATATGTCCAACTTCGAAAGAGGACCTGTGGCGACTTCTCCAAGCTGAATGGAATAATATTTCCCAGGAAACTTTGTTTATATTATTATTTCTGCGAACACATTTTTATTTTCTTTGGAATTCCTGTCGTTTTTATTTAGTTAGCAGTAATTTATTAGTTGTGCTAACTTTAATGGCCGGTAGTGTACATATTTCCTTACTGTACGATACGGTGAAATGTTTAGATATTCGCCACGGAGAGCGTTTATGATATGCGTGTAAATAGCGCGATGGCGCCATTACGGCCATATTATGTAAGAGCATTTCGTCCTGGAACAAGGCTGTTTTATCGACTTACCTAAGTCATAATCTAAGCAAGCTAGAGAAACAAATAAAATTTTAATTATTACAACTTTCAACTAATTAAAAGTCGCAGAGAAAAAGTGAATATACCAAAAAGCTATTATGCAAAAAAATATAGTTTGCAACAACATATTATAAAAAAAAGTAAGGTAGAGTGAACCCAAAATGAGAACTACGTATGCCGTCATCGCAATGTCAACGTAGAATAGAGGAACTAAAGTGGTGGGGATGACTTTTTTTTACTAGATAGAAATTACAGTAAATATATCTGTCAAAGTGACAGGAACCTGCATCTTCCGTTTTATATTTCGTGGTTTTATGAAAATGGAATGCAAACATTAGTTCTTAAAATGATTTTCGAGCTTCAAGCACTCTCACCAAAGAACTGGAAGATATGAATGAAAATGAAACATTGTACAGAGGAAGTAAAAATACGAATTATGAAATAGACAAGAGAAAAATTCCACAAATTCAAAGACAGGTGCTATTTTGAATTTTGACAGATCGGATTGGTCCTAAGTCTCTCAACTTAAAACGTATACACCCCCAGCTAGTATAATAGACTTTTCCGACGATTCCAACGCTCAAAACGGATATGACGACATATGTACTTCTCATTTTGGGTTCACTCTAAATTTCCCAAACTAATAATAATAATAATAAATAAAAATCTCCGTATTTATGCCAACTTACCTAAAGTCTGTTGAGTATTTTGATTCAAATTTAATCCTAAACTTTGATTGTACTGTTGTCCGTAAGGCGGTAACATCCTCTGTTGCGGATGATTCTGCTGATTATGATTTTGCTGTGGAAGAGTTTGCTGCGGATGAGACTGTTTTTTGCGCATGGTGTTGTTGCTGCGCTGTTTGATATCCCGATAAGAGAGATTGCTGTGGCGGAGTCTGCTGCGGCACGTGCGTTGGCATATGCGACGTGGGGGTCTGCTGTTGCGATTGCTGCAAGTGAGTGGCCTGTTGCAGGTGCTGCGGGGTCTGTTGGAGTTGCTGGTGTAAGACGTTCATGGGGGCTTGCTGGTGCACGGGGCTCGGCGAACTTTGCGGCGTCATAGACGCAGAAGGTGAAGACGGTTGCGATGGATATACTCGCCCGTCGACCACAATTTGTCCGATAGTTGATATTACTGAAACGAGAAACGTATGAAATTTAAGAATGGGCAGAAGACTAAGATATATTATAGGAGAATACTTACCGGATGAAAGTCTTTTGCACATGGAATAAAACAAAAGAAATTACTTTTGATAATAGTTACTTAAGTAATAAAAGCAATGACGATGATCAGATAACATATAAAGAAGTAATTCGTTAAAAAATGTACTTTAATATATTGAATCATGTGCAAAATTTCATCCATTTGTAAAGAATCTAGACCAACTGTTTTTGTCTTTATAATAACAAAATAGCAAACAATCCCAAAGCTTTCTCAAAGATGCAAAACTGCTACTATTTTCGGATTCTCCAACTTACAAACTCCTACCAGTAGTCAAAAGTAACTAGGAGGATCGCTAAAAGTGCATTTTTTAAAACAGTATGCGTCGGACAACCAGTTGAACGCAATTAGTAGACGCTCAAATTTGCACATGTTTGAAACGCATTGCCTATTTCTTAGAAACAGCATAGTTGGCAGAGCATTACCACAGCTAAGCAATATCTTTACAAACTGGCAATATCTTTATATTGTAACGAGCGCCAACTTTTCAACTGGCGGTTCCGATAGGCGTCCCTAGATGGCGCTAGCATAGCGGAAGAAGAACTACCTACGACGAATAACAGAGGGCAGCACCGGGTCGAAGATTCGAGAATATTCTCCAGAATCTTCGAGGACATTCTAGAAGGCCCGAACAATCTGGAAGTTCGCGCCAGCTATAAATACGCGTCGGGTTGGCCAGGAGGCAGTCAATCGATACGAGTTCGATAGTGCGGTCGCGATTGAAAAAGTACATGTAATTAAATATCGTTTACATAAATAAAGACATTAGTGTTAGTGATATAGTTAATAAGCATTTTTAATAAATTTTAATTACCGTAATAGTGTTAATAGAATAAGTGAATTTAAATATATCGCCTGTGTGTTTTTCTAAAACCCCGACAACGTTTTAAGAACCGGAAAAACGTTACAATTGGTGTCAGGTGTGGGGTAATTTGGCGATATATTAGTGGACTAATAGTGTTTAATTAGAAACAATGGCAGCGAAATACTGTAAATTAGTGGACTTGAAAGTGGTAGATCTCAAACGCGAATTAGAAGAAAGGATGAAGATACGAGTGGAAGGAAGGCCGAGCTTCAGTCGAGATTAAGAAGAGCAATAGAAGCAGCTGGGGAGATCCTGGGACATATTTGTTTTGAAGTGGCTGGTGGTAATGGCGAACTTCTAGTAGAACTTAGAAACATAGAAGAGAAAGTTCTAGAAAATTCTCAGAAAAATATGGAAATTCTAGAAACTAGAAGAGAAGTTCTAGAAAATTCTCAGAAAAATATGGAAAATTCTAGAAAACTAGAAGAGAAAGTTATGGAAAATTCTCGCAATTTAGAAGAGAAAGTTCTGGAAAAAATTGAAAACATGGACGAGAAAATATAGAAATTCTAGAAAATTGGAAGAAAAAATTATAGAAAATTCTCTTAAGTCAAACAGGAATTAATGAATAGAATCGACGAAAAATTCCAAGAGAAAAATCTAGAATGATTGAAGAATTGGACGGTCGCATTAAAGAGCTGGAAGAACAAATGCATTCTGGAACCATACCAAACACGGAAGAAACTGGAAATTCTACCAATACGGGAAGCACTCAGATGGAACCAAGAAATTCAGTGCCCATCTGTACGGTTCAAAATAAATGTGACCTGCCTACATTCGACGGGAAGACTCCCTTGGAAGACTATTTGACGCTGCTGGATACCACAGCTACGGTATATGGTGGACGGAAGCTACCAAAGCAGCCATGTTATCAGTAGCTCTGCGCGGCGATGCTTTGAAGGTACTCCAGGTTATTCCTTCGACGGAACGACAAAATTACCAAACGCTACTTAATCAATTGGAGATGCGTTTCGGTAATAAACATCTGCAGCAAGTATATCGCTCACAATTGAAAAATCGCTGTCAGAGGTCGAACGAGACTCTACAGGAGTATGAAGCTGACGTCGTTCGTCTAATTAAGAGTGCGTACCCAACGGTACCGGAAGATGTGTGCGAGAGTTTCGCTGTGGAAAATTCCTGGATGGCCTGCTCGATAAGGATACTCAACAGGCAGTAAAGCTCGCTCGGCCGCAAACGTTGAACCAGCTTTAGCTCAAGCATAGATTTTGAAGCCGTGAAGCAATCGGTCAAAGGACTGCTCGCGTCGTGTTCTAGGGAGTCACGAGGAAGAAGAGCCATTAGAAGGAATTATGGCGAAATTAAACGAATTGATGACGAAAATGGAATCCGTGCAAACTAGGCAACCAGGAAGACGATGCTGGAATTGTGGAAGGATGGGGCACGTACGTAGTCGGTGTCCCGACCCACGAAAACCAAAGCCGACGGAAAACTAAAATGGGCCGACGGGAAGGGGCGATCGTCGACCTATGTAGCTGATGCCCCAGTAACACCAGTGATTGTTGCTTCAGTGGGATGTAGACCTAGCAGCCTCGTCGTGTATGGGCATGTAAATGGGAAACCGAGAGATTTACTGCTAGATACTGGTGCAACAATGACAATTCTTCGGCCGGAAGCAGTGGGAAGGAAGAGCCGGATATATCCAACCAGGTGGACGCTACGTACGGCAACTGGGCAAACAGTCAACGTGTTGGGGGAGACGATGGCCCACTTCCGTATTGGTGATACTGCATTCCAGTATCGTGTAGTAGTTGCAGATATAGAACAAGACGTAATCCTCGGAATGGACATAATGACAGAATTTGGTTTCAAACTGGACTTGCAAGCAGGAGTGTTGAAGGTGGCAAAGAAGAAGTTATTCTCAACCACAGCCAGAATATGTCGGCCTGCGTGGATTGGCAGAAGAAGTAACTGTGGCGAGCCGCAGTGAAAACATTGTGGAAGCGAGCGTGAGTGGAGACATCCCAAAGGGCAAGTTTTAATGCTGGAACCAGAGCGATTAGCGGTCAAGTCGTGGAATACTGGTCGCTAAGGCAGTGATACAAGCTGGAGGAAACTGCCCGTCCGACTGATGAACGTCAATAGTTATCCAGTAAAGCTGAAGAAGGGCGTACCTTTGGGAAGTTGTGCTAGTGTGTCGTCGATTGTCAGCAAAGAGGATGGCGTAACAACAACTCCAGATCCGCTTCCTAGATGGTTGAATAACTTCATTGACTTGTCTTGCAAGGATTTAACAACACAACAACGCCATACCGTGAAACAGCTGCTTGGACGCTACCAAGATCTTTCCAAGCAGAAGACGGAACACGAGGGGCAGGACTAATGTTGTACGACATCGAATAGACACTGGAGATGCCCAGCCATCCGCCAAGCCCCCAGAAGATTGCCATTGGCGAAGCGAGCCGAAGCAGAACAAATTATACAGGATATGGAGCAGGATGGCGTAATTGAACCATCGAATCCATGGGCTTCTCCAGTGGTTCTGGTGAAGAAGAAGGATGGTTCAACTAGGTTCTGCGTGGATTATCGACAACTAAATAATGTAACCAAGAAGGACAGTTATCCTTTGCCCAGAATCGATGACACTTTAGATACCCTAGGTGGGTGTAAGGTATTTTCGACCCTCGACCTGAAGAGTGGTTATTGGCAGGTCGAAGTAGAGGCAAAGGATAAGGAGAAGACGGCGTTTACGATCGGGACAGGATTGTGGCAATTTACGTCATGCCATTTGGGTTATGTAATGCTCCGCGACGTTTGAAAGATTGATGGAAAACGTACTGAGAGGACTATCCTGGGAACTTGCTTGGTATACCTCGACGATATAATTGTCTTAGGAAATCTTTTGAGGACCATTTGAAGAACTTGGAGCAGTATTTACAGCGATTGAAAGGAGCGAATTGAAGCTTAACCCCAAAAAGTGCAACCTGTTCCGGAAGCAAGTGCACTACCTCGGCCACGTAGTATCAGAGGATGGAGTGTCGGTTGACCCAGGGAAGATAGAAGCGGTCAAGTCTTGGCCGGTTCCGAAGGACAAGCATGAAATAAGAAGTTTTCTTGGGCTATGCACTTATTACCGACGATTCGTTCTGGATTTGCTAACATCGCCAAGCCTCTCACGAGGACTAACTGAAGAGGGCAGAGACTACGTCTGGGAGAAGAGCTGCCAGGATGCTTTGAAGAATTGAAACAGACGCTGACCACTGCGCCCATCTTGAGCTATCCACAGGCTGAAGGAAAATTCATTTTGGATACTGATGCCAGCAACGTGGGCATCGGAGCGTGTTGTCCCAAGTACAGATGGCACGAAAAAGTGCTCGGTTACTTCAGCAAAGTGCTGTCGAAACCGGAACGCAACTATTTGTGACCAGGAGAGAGCTGTTGGCCGTAGTTAAGTCTATAGAGCACTTCATAAATATCTCTATGGCAGGAAGTTCTTATTAAGAACGACCATGCGGCATTGATGTGGTTGCTACGCTTCAAGAATCCGGAAGGGCAGGTTGCCACATGGATAGAGCGCCTTGAAGAGTATGACTTTGATTCGGAACATCGGCCTGGAACCAGTCATCGAAACGCTGACGCACTATCGAGGAGACCCTGTTCCAAGGATTGTACGCACTGCTGTCGTGCCGAAGAGAAAAATGAAGCACCTGCTTGAGGACTACTGTCATAGATGATAGATGGACTGAAGACCAAATCGAGCTGACCAGGATCTGACGAAGTTTGAAGCGTTGATGGAGTGGAAGATGCAAGAAGCGCGGCCTAACTGGGAAACGGTAGCACCATATTCGCGAGAGCTAAAATCGTATTGGGCTCAGTGGGGGCTCTTTGGTAATGGAAAATGGTCTTCTCAGACGAGTGTTAGAAGACGAAGCTGGGATCAATAGCAGACTTCAGATTGTGGTTCCGAAGGCAAGAATTCCCGAAGTTTTAAAACTTCTTCATGATGGAACATCGGGAGGGATCTTGGAGCGGAAGACTATAGTAGAAGGTCAGAGAGCGATTCTATTGGTTATTGGCAAGAATGACGTGAAAGACTGGTGCCGGAGATGTACAACTTGCGCCGCTGCCAATGGACCTTCCCAAAGAAAGAGGGCCCTATGAGGCAATACAACGTTGGCAGTCCGTTTGAAAGGATTGCGATTGATATTGCCGGCCATTTCCACGACGGAATTTTGGAAATAAATACATCTTGGTTGCAGTAGAACTTACTTCAGCAAATGGGTGGAAGCTTACGCATTACCAATCAGGAAGCTGTAACAGTGGCTGAGACTTTAGTTAAAGAACTTTTCAGTCGGTTTGGTGTGCCGCTTGAACTTCACTCCGACCAGGGACGGAATTTTGAATCAGCAGTGTTTCAAGAGATGTGCAAAATATTGGGTATTCGCAAGACCGAAACAACTGCCTTGCACCCGCAATCAGATGGCATGGTGGAGCGCATGAACAGGACAGTTATCAAGTATCTATCAAAAGTTGTCGCAGACCACCAGCGAGATTGGGACCAGCAACTACATCTTATTCTTGCTGGCGTATAGAGCATCGGTCCACGAAACCACTGGCCAAAGTCCATCTAGTGTGCCTTTTTGGACGAGAACTGCGCTTTACCATGCGATCTTAAGTTCGGCTTTAAACCGAATGAAGAGAAGTAGTTGGAGATGATTATGTTTCGAGCTTGCGGAGGCGAATGGATGATATTCACGATCGGGTGAGGGCGAATATCCATGAAGCAAGCGACCGCATGAAGGAACACTACGACATCAGAGCGAATGAAGGCGGATATCAGCCTGGAGACCTGGTCTGGCTGTTCAATCCTCAGCGACGTCGAGGCTGTTCCACCTAAGCTGCAACGATCGTGGGACGGGCCTTACGAAGTAATAAAGCGAATTAATGACGTCATCTATCGCATCAGAAAGAAACCCAATGGTAAAGCAAGAGTGGTGCATTTTAATCGCCTAGCTCCTTATCTTGGGGACAATCAAGAGGACGAGCAGATGGTCCGAGTTTGTAGACTCCCGAAGAAGAACTCAGCTATGAGGAGTTTATGGACAAGTATGGAATGGCCGCAAAGTGCGTCATGGTGTAACAACGGAGATTCAGGAGGATTTGTTTTTGGCTCCTGAGGGTGCGCGTTAGCACATTGTGTTGCCCAAGATTTAGAATGGGCATGGGATAGCTACCGTATTCAAGAAGAAATTTGGTGTGTCCAAGATCTCCGAAGCCAGAACCCTGAGGTGGGCAAGGCTCTGCACTGTCAGGAAGAAACGGCCTTTATTCTACTTGGTGACCAAAGAAGCCTCAGTTGGCAAGCCAACCTACCGGACGATGTGGGACAGCCTGATAAGTTTAAGAGAGCAGCTGTTGGAGCTGGGGATCAATAAGATCAGGGTGCCAAAAATAGGCTGTGGATTGGATGGCTTGGACTGGAGGGTCGTAAGGAACATGCTCGAAGAAATTTCCGATATACTGGAATAGAGTCCTAGTATGCAGTTACAATCGCGTCAGCAGAAGGGAGGCGACGGACGGTAGCGTGCTATTTCTTCCGGACCTCGTCGTGTAGAAATGGAGAGAACTGTTCGTATCTTCATGGAGTGATAGTTCCTGTTCGGGACGGAACAGATCTAAGGAGGAGCAGTGTAACGAGCGCCAACTTTTCAACTGGCGGTTCCGATAGGCGTCCCTAGATGGCGCTAGCATAGCGGAAGAAGAACTACCTACGACGAATAACAGAGGGCAGCACCGGGTCGAAGATTCGAGAATATTCTCCAGAATCTTCGAGGACATTCTAGAAGGCCCCCGAACAATCTGGAAGTTCGCGCCAGCTATAAATAACGCGTCGGGTTGGCCAGGAGGCAGTCAATCGATACGAGTTCGATAGTGCGGTCGCGATTGAAAAAGTACATGTAATATAAATATCGTTTACATAAATAAAGACATTAGTGGTTAAGTGATATAGTTAATAAGCATTTTTAATAGATTTTAATTACCGTAATAGTGTTAATAGAATAAGTGAATTTAAATATATCGCCTGTGTGTTTTTCTAAAACCCCGACAACGTTTTAAGAACCGGAAAAACGTTACAATATTTTCAAATTTCAACGTAAGGTAAATATCTCAATGGCCAGCCACCTAACTTACATACTTTTAGGAATTATATTAACGCAAAATGTGCAATTTTTAAGTATCGCAATTTCCCTTAAGTATTTTCATAGGAACTCAAAATCGATTATTTTTGAAAAACTATTTAAAAAAATATCAGAATTTATTTGTGTGAAAAGTCTAAAACTCCTACAGTTAGCCACTAAAGACATAATGTCAGCCGTTGTAATTCCAGTGCTCAGCTATTCCAGTAATTTAAAAGAGTAATTTAAGTAAACAGTAACAAAAAAAAACATTTTCAACACTATTATTTAAAAACGTTATTCAGCAAAATAAAAAAATATATAAATGAATCGCGTTTATGTAAACCTAATACGAATGATAATGCAAATGCAGCTCTGAATTGTTTTACATTTTAAGTAAAACCATTTTGGGTACGTATTGCAACCTCTTTTTAAAATCTTTGTCTTATGTGTCGCTTTTTATATGCTCATCGAATGACACGCATCAGCAACATACGTCATGGCAGACAAATGTTGACGGTCTACTGAGCATGCTTACTCTATTTGTATCATGTTGTAATTGATGTCTATCAAGTCGACTAACCATTTCGTTTACTACAATACTTTCTTACAGACGCATGTATAAAATAGAACACATATATGGACTTCTATGTAATCAATACATTGAGAAATAAGATATACAATTTACAAATGCTCAGACCATTACTATTGATTTTAAAGATATTCCACCAACCAATATCAAACCGCCCCGAAAAAATATACAGTAGAACCTCGGTTATCCGTGTCCCCATTATCTTCGTGAACGTTGGGAAATTCTTCTCTTATGTCTTCCAGAAACTGAGGAAGATATAGTATCTCTAGTCCAACTTTTAAATGGCGTGCAAAACGTGGTGGAGTTTGAAAACGTCACTCTAGAAAACTAGAGGAGTGGTTGAACTGCGATCAAAATGGAGTTACCAAAGGTTACCAAATTCTAAATGACGCTGCAATAGCATCAACGCCTGCACATATTGACGACGATTCAGAAATATATGAGGTTGAACAAATTATTGGAGGAGACAAAGTATTTACACAAGAAGCAGTGACAGCAGCAAATGTGTTGTTCAAATATTTCGATCAACAAAATGATGTTGATAACGTACTTAACTTCATTACAACTACAAAAATTCATACGTTCGTGTGTCTCAAGATGCTACTAAGAAACAAACACGGATTACAGACTTTTTTAATTGAACTTTAAATGAATAAATTTTTATAAATAATTAAAAATCTACAAGTAATATAAAATAAATATATATCTAAATAAAAAATCAAATGTATGGCAATATTATCCCCGCTTCATCCTAGATAATCGAGGTTCTACTGTAGTTCTAAAATATACTAAACTTTCTTTTACTTTTAAAAATTTTAGTCCAACTAATATCCTGAAGCCAACAGTTTATTAACTTACTAATATCAATTTACATGCTATTTACAGTTTGTTGTAAATTAACCTGAATTAAACTCATAAGCCTTGCTTACTTTTTCACAACCTGCTGGTACCAACGAACTTTGTCACGTAGCAACGTCTCGAGATTATAATTGTGATTTTTCACAGCTATTTGCAGGAGAAAAATGGCTGATTACTGGCAAATTTTAGTATATAGTAAATTCTTATTATTAAGAATTATATAACTAAGGTGCTGAAAACTGGAAGTGGTTGAACTTTTGGAAAATTTACCCTGTATACCTTGGATTCAGCCTTTTTAAGGAAAGACAACGTAATATCCGGTTTCTCATTATATATACAATAATAAAGAAAACTCAGTATACTGGTGCTTATGTCTTCAAAACATAAAGTAAAGTTTCTTTTCTCTTTTACATTTCGATTTTAAATGGCATTTGCATTAAAATACAATATCTGTTGTAGTTTTTCACTTTTAAGTCTGTTTCTAGGTTCACTAATTACTTGCTGTATAATTTAATAATTTTAAGCGCTTTAATTTGAAGTAGCTATAATGTTTCCGGTATTTTTATTTTTATTTAACCCAACACCAGCCAATACCCTACTTTTTCTTATATGACTTAACGTAATTTTCACACTTAAAGGTTCTTCTAGATTTGGTTTTTAAGATATTCAATATAAAAGATGTGTATAATGACTTATTCATGGAGAAAATAAATTGATTTTTTTTTTTAAATTTACTACTACTGATCACTTTCTGCCAAGATCCCAAACATGGGACGCATTCAATTTCAGAAAATAGAATAATTTTTTGAGGATTTATTCCAGTAAACGCTTCATTTGCAACATAATATAGTAGTGATTTAAAGCAAAAAATATTGTGTTAGTTCGTAGAATGAGCTTTTTGGCTATGGACAAAAATAATAGCTAATAAAGGAATCCCAAATGTTAAGCTCAGATTTGGTTCCGTTCTTGTAATCGATAGTGGGGACCCCTTGGAGTACTTTTGTAAACTATTAGCCATACTTTTGTAAACTATTAGCTATAGATGGCTAATAGTTAATTTTTTAGAGACCTTAATATTGTTTACATTTCGCATAAGCACCAGAATGGCGTAATGGTAAAGCGTCTGGCGTGTAATTCGTGTAGATGGTACGAATCTGACCCAGCAATGTTTTTTATGCTTATTCTTTTCAAATTAAATATTAAAATGGTAATTACAGTACCATATAATCAAATATTTCTACCCTCTGTAGAACATGGAATTTTTTCTCTTTAAATTATGTTGCAGTAGTAGTTTAAAAACGTGAAGTTGATTTATTTTATGACGTGCATTTAATGCAGGTTATATTATACATCGACAGATTAGGTTTTGTCGTTTTAACAAATTAACATACAAAAACGCTTCAGTGAAAAAAAAAACATGTTTAATAATCTAAAACAGGTACTTCTCCACTTCGTTTCGTGTTATTGAAGGCATTCCTTAAATTATGTGTTAAATTATGATTTCCTCACAGACATTTGGGAGAGCTTCAGCAAGTTCTTCAATTGTATGAGCACGATTTGTAAATACTCTATTTTTTAGGTGTGGACAAATGAAATAATCCATAATTGTCAAATCTGGAAATCGTGGCGGGCAGTTTAAATTTATCGAAAAATTCATGCAATAATTATATCGTTTCCATTGTCTTATGGGGTGTTGCATTATGTTGCTGGAAATATCCTTCGCGGAGTTCATCATCATTGATTTAAAAATGGTTGTAATAAATTATTACGATATTGTTCCGCATTTATGGATTATTAAAGAATATTGACCAGTAATCCGCCTGCGGAAACAGCAAGCCAAACGCCTATTTTTGGAGAATACAAAGATGTTTCAAGAATTTCATGTGAATTTTCACTAGACCAAATGCGCATGTTTGTTTATTTAAATATCCTGATAAATGAAACCATGCTTTATCTGTGAAAAAAGGATTTGTCAAGAACGTCGTTGTTATTCATCGTGCTCAAAAATCATTGGCAGTAATTAAGTCGGGTTACGTGATCGTAAGAACCCAAGCTAAGAGCTCTTGCAAGCAATGTACGGAAAATGATTTTTTATCTTTTTTAACTAAATTAAAGGATATTATGCATATTTTACATTGTAAGCAGGTAGCGTATTTAGGTAGTTATACGAGATGTAAAACTATATTAGACTCGAAAAAATTAATGTCTGGCCATCTATGACCAATATTTTACAAAAGTACTCCAAAGAGACCCCACTATAAACTGACAAAACCCGAACCACATTTGAGCTTAACATTTATTCCTCTTGTAAAGGCAAAAATATCTAAACCAATTGTTAAATTTGCAATATCAAATGCAGTAAAACAAAAAAAAAAAAAAAAAGAAAAACGGCGTTAGCATTTTCAAATAAGCAGCAATAGAAAAGTATGTAAGCAAGTTGATTTTCCTAAAGATTTATGAAAGTGTATGCGGAAAAACGTCCTTACATTCACAAAAACTATATTTTAAGACTACATGTTTCGGCTATGACACGCCATCCTCAGGTCTTCAAAACGTCGAAATCGAAATTTAAAATTTAAAAGTCAAATATATGAACCAAGATTGCTTCAGTCATATCCGTTGTCATTATGTCTCATGTTGTTATTTACGTTGTTTTACTTTGAATGTCTATATTTGACTTTTAAATTTCGATTTCGACGTTTTTAAGACCTGAGGATGGCGTGCCATAGTCGAAACATGTGGTCTTAAGCACTTTTTGTGGATGTAAGGACGTTTTCTTCATTTACACTTTGGCTAACCACATTCAATAGATTAAACATTTATGGTTCCATTACTTTCCAATAGAATAATGCCTAAACTGAAGTCTAATTCAATAGCTTGTTCTTTTTGATCCTTTCTCCGTTAGAACGCAATTCCTCATTTTTGTGTCACGACGCGAAGCTGTGCTTCATAAAATATAAACGTTATGAACACTCTCATAAACATGCAAGTAAAGATATTTTGTCGTGTCTGCCACGTCTAATATCTGCAGATGTAAAGAAACCTTATACAAGAACTAACTCTAGCAGTAAAGGCTAATTTTTTATAAGACATATTCGTTGTAATTATATTGTTATAAAATCGTTCAAGAAAAGAGAGTCCTAATAAATTGAGAATAAATGAATTCTAAAATTAGAAGATACTAGAACAGTGTCGTTAAAATTGCAATGTAAAGTAATCACTATTGAATTAAAGAATATTAGAAACCTACTTTAGATATAATTAGTAGCCTTAATGATTATTTAATTTCCGCTGATTTTTCAAACGGAAAGGCTTGAGGAACGACATAAACACTTACATAGTATAAAAAACATATTGCAAAAAACGTTTTTAGCTTCTGCTTGTAGAATTGGACGACTTACCTTTAATAGCTCCGGTACTTTATCTAATGCCAAATGTATCCTCACTGGTAATTTCCGGATTAGGAAATATCAGCGCGTTTACATTTAATCCTCTGTAAAATGGCTGGTCATCTGCCTTTTGCTATATAACAAAGCCATATCGCTTCCATTGTCGAGAGCGTGCTGTGTAAATTCAATGCAATGATCCGTCATTTTGAGAGCTGATCTAAAGCGATCTTTTTCTCCTGCAGGGTTTTCTGTTTGAATCGCACCACCTCCGTGAGTTGTAACTAGCTGTTTTCCCTTGACGTTTATCGTGTTTGTTAGTCTTAAAACATTTAAAATCAAAATGCAAGTATAAATTTAATACTTAAATAACTTACTTCACGACTAATTGTGTTATTTCATTTACGAGAGCTTTCTTTTTGTCGGTTATCAAAGACTGACGGTCGGCTATAACTTTCATGGCACTATTCAGCAGTACCCTTTGTAACTGAAATATTTTACGAATGATATAAAACAATAGTTCAATTTAAATAAAATAACAGAGTAGAATCTACCATATAAAAACAGTATAATTTAAAAAGCACGTTCGACAACATGCCAAAAAAACAAGTGTGGTTATTTCGGAATTGATTTATGAAGATGATGTTTGCTAACATCGAAAAGGAGTTGTAGAGAATGTGGTTTACAAGAACTTATACAACATAAGATTATCGTTAATGAATGTAATACCAAAGTTACAGAAAAAAAACTTTAGAAGTGTTAAGGTGGGAGAGAAACATAAACAACAACTTGAAATATTAGGGAATGTAATCTGCCCAAGGAAAGTTAGGAAAAAAAATATATCCGAAAAATTTTGGCTATCCAAATCCTATCAAAAAAGTTGAAATTTCAAAGAACACCAAAATAAAAACATTATAGTCCTTCTATTTGGTGGAAAGTAAGGTGCAAACACAAAAAAGAAGTATCAGAGAGCTAAAAAGAATAACGAGAGAATGCGAATATAAAGGAAGTACCAAGTTTTTTTTTTAATATGCTTTCCATAACCGAACCAAAATTATGTAGCAAGACTGAATCAGAAAAGATTTTGATACAGTAATTCATGAAATTCTGTAGAAAATCTCTACATAAGGTAGAATGGAGTTGTATTTATATACCAAACATTAAGCAACCTCGAAGCAACTGATACCAGAGTATTTTAGTCTCCGCTTCCAAGTGTGAGTAGTATGGAAGCACAAAATGGTGCCACTCACCATGTCGTATTCGCACACCTCAGTATCCATAAAAAATTATTTTTTGCGCTCCGTCCAAAAACACTCATTTTGCATTACTTCAAGGCAGTCAAAAAATGTCACAAAGGTTGGCACACTAGCAAGACACTCTTGAAACTACATTCGACATGACAGATGGGCAATAAATTGTCATTAAGCTACTGCGCAATCTTACTAACAATAAGTCTCCATTGCACTTATTATTGATAAATAGATATTAAACTAGAAAGAAAATTACAGAAAAAAACTTATTCTCGCAAATGTCAAAATACTAAGGTATGTTACATGTGCCAACCTGTACCGTCAACTCCGTAGCGTCAAAATTTCTTTTCTATTTTCAATTCAAAATGAAGATTTGTCGCCCCAAAAACCAGTCTCCATCACACGGCCAGACACTCTTTTGCGAGTACTTGTGCTCATACTCGCAAAATTGTAGTTTCTGGACTAGTGATACCGATAACCATTTTATTCTTTTATTGATTTTATATACGAAATTAATCGTAAATATCGGTTATTAGTTTGGCTTTGCAATGTGGAAACACTACAAAAATACTAAAAATTAATAACAAAAAATAACTAATAAAGTTATAACCAAACCCATATTCAAATAGTGAACTTCGTTGCTGCTTTTAATTTCTTAGAAATAAAATAAAACAATACGCGTTAAAGAACTTGTCATTAGTTTAGTAATGGTGAGATTCTCTGGATATCTGTAGTGCGATCACATATGGAAACTAAGGCATTAGCTAAGGGGTTAAATTTGCCGCGACGCGAACCAGTATTAGAGATCACTGGTCGGTCAAATGGTGAAATTTTTTTTAATAATGCTGCTAAAGAATTACATAGGTTATGGAATGGTGTTTAGATAGTTAGTATAGAAGTACATATTTATAAAATATTGCATGTTCTTTAATGACCTGAATTAGTGTTAAATTATAGCTATTAGCACAGTTGGAGTGTATAAATAGATATTTAAAATATAAATCTTTAATTTAATTACCATCGGTTAGAATAATTAGGATTAAAAGTAGTCTATAGGTTTGTTCTTTTAGCTGAACTGGCTGCACTAGTTCAAGCAGTGTACACTAAAATGTTCCTTTTAGGGCAAGTGACGTCAGATTGACGTCAGACACGTCGTTCATAGTAATGTCGACGTAGAATAGAGGAACTAAAATCATTAGTGGTGGGGGCGATTTTTTTACGATAGAAATTACATTGAATACTTCTGTCAAAGTGACAGGAACACCCCTAAAGCTAGTATAGTAGACTCTTCCGACGATTCCAGCGCTCAAAACGGATATGACGACATATGTACTTCTCATTTGACTCTACATTGGTACTCAGTGCAACAGTTCACTGCACTATCTGTCCTAGCTCCAAAGGTAGTGCAGCGGCAGCAGTTTCAGTTCAGCATGCTGCCTGACCTTTATCATTTGAAATTATTTGTAATTTTAAATAAATTTATTAATTAATTCAAGTACAGACAATATTTTCTACATAGTTTGATATCTTTACGTGCTCTATTCTTTGAACGAGCCCAAAAACTGGATGAAGAATTTGTAAACAATTAGGATCATCTAAACTACATGTACTTGCACTGCATTGTCTATTTCCTGAGATTTTCAAGGTTTAAAATATTCTTCAGCATATTTAAAATATTAAATACTATTTTTTATTAATATTTTTAAATATGTGCTGTCTGGATTGTCAATGAAATAATGTAGTCATTATATATAAGTGATGAATTGGTGGCGGTGATACAATGTCTTCATCGGATGAATCGGAATCGAAAGCATAAATATTAAAAAATTCTTGAATATTACGGAGCGCCATGTTTATTACCTAAGGCGTTGTTTTTAACAATACAAAGTGTAACACCGCTGTCCTAACTCTGCTCTTTTTGGTTCTAATACAGTTCTAGTGTTGAACTAGTGCAGCACTAGTTCAGCACTGTTCAGGAATATAGGTTTGCTATGTCAAATTTTCAGGTCATAAAACATTTTAACGACCTATAGTAGTAGTTAATGTTTCATATGAAATGTATTGTATTTTGATTGTTATAGGGATGAAAATACCGACAGTAACCACTGGTATTGTCAGATAGTTATTGTCAGGTTTTCAGATTCACTAATAAAAATAAATGTTTTATAGATTTATCATTTTAATTTGCTTATCTATTTTTTCTAGTGGTACCTATCAATTAGAGATCCCTATAGATTTATAAAATTTACTCGCAATTCATCTCTAGATCTTTGACGTTTATCATCGTTATCCTATATGATCTATACTGGTTCACAATTTAGCGGCGATTAAATAATATCAATTTATTATGTAATTTTGAGTTGTGAACTAGGAGAAAGGCTAATAATTTTGGATAAGATCATTGTGCTAAATTAACAGAGATTAATGAGTCAATATGAGTGTTTATATTGATTTATATTGATTTGATGACGATTACTACTTTGCAGTTTTTTTTAGACAAGTTAGCTTTGTGAAGAGCATGAACTGTAATTTGGTATAAATTTGTATTGTCAAAAACAATACATTTTTAGGCATTTTCAAGGTAATTATTGAGGTTTTAACATAAATTTTTGTACCGTTTATAGTACAAACATTAGATTGTTAAGCTCTAGAAGTAGTTTTAACCTCTAAAATAGGAAAATGAAGCTAAATATGGTGGTTCAAAATTGGCGGTCCAGAACCGACGGTCTAGAACCGACATGATATTGAATTTAATAGGTACACTACTGTTGTTTTATTTGCTTTTAAATCATTACTGGTCCATCCTTCTGCCGTTCAATTTCAAATTCGTGATGTGGGAAACCGGATTGCCGAATTGCGAGAGGCGTGGGGGCAAAAGGTGGCAACCGCCCCGGGGCGACACGTCCACTACCTGAAGAAGGTACGGCCCACAGTGTAACGAATCTGTGTTCATAAATAGAAAAAATATTTCCAAAAATTAATGTTTGGATTCTTAAAATATAAGCTTAATACTTTGGTAAGTATGAATATAAATTTGTTGCGACAACAAATAGAAATTGATATGTGCAATATTTAATACACGAAAATATGAGTGACATTTTGTATGATTCAGTCTGATTTTATGTCTCAGGGTGGTAACACAAACTGTAAAATACTTAAAAAACGAAAGATATATACATTTTTTGCATTAGAAGCTATGGATATATAAACATTTATTTCAACTCTATTGATCACAATCTTTAAAACTCAAAGTTTATTAAAAAAAAAACGAAAAATATCCATTCTTAATTTGACTACTATTTTAGCTGCAAATATCTGCTACCTTAAGAGTTACAATTTTCTAGATGCGTTAAGCATAGTCATCTTTTCGAGATTTGGCGAAATTCTTACAACGATAGATGGATACATCTTATTGAACAAGAGATATTAAATAATAGTTATCTTGAAGGTTGTTCCGAATACATGACTGAAAATATTTGAAAAAAAAAAACTAGCTAGACTGTACCGGGTGATTCATTAAGGCTAGCCACCGGCCATATCTCAGTAATGATTTATCCTAGAGCTTTAGAAAAAGATTATACTACTAAATGTGGTCATAGAAACATCTTTAATAATATTTTTCATCACAACGACAACATCAATTTGCGGTTTTGACAGGTTAAACTGTCATTGCGTTCTCACTTTTCTGGATCGATTATACTGATAACATTCCATTTGAATTTTTCGAGAAAATCACATAAGTAGGACCAACTAGAGTGACTGTATTTATCAGAGTGTGGCCATACATGGTGATGTTTTTTGATTGTTTAACTAGTTACTTGTAAAGTCCGCCATTAAGTTTCCAAACATTTGACTTTTACATGTCAATCATCTATTCCTGCATTTAAAGCGTTTAAAATTGCGTTATTATATGTTATTTGACTCCTTCCTATTCATTTTTTAGGGTATAAACTTTATTGGTTACGGGTTTTTTTTATTTTCTGTACCTATTACATATTAAACTACAGCATATTTGGAATCTTAATGGCGGAAAGTGAGCATGGTTGCTCCTATGTCCACACTCTGATAAATACAGTCACTCTAGCACACTAACTAGCAGATAACGCCATCTAGTTTCAATTTAATTCAATAAACCAAACAATATTATTTACACTCTTAATCTACTTGATATTTTGTTCACAATGAGTCCATTTTTTTTGAAAATCGATTGACATTCACTGATGTTACAAGACTTTGGGTAACGGAAAATAAGCTTCCCCTGTACCACTTTTAATAGGTGTAATTTCTGCGTATCATGAATCAAACTAACAGATGGTTATGAGCCGCTTATTTTGCATTTATTTTTCTGCAACCTTAAAAATAGGTAATTATTAAAAAGAGTAATAAACGCAAAAAGGAAACAAATTACGCTATCTTGCGCGAACTTCAGAAACTTAAATATTTTTAAGAATGTTTTCATGACTATATTTGCTAGTATATTTTTCCTAAGCTCCAGGGACAAAACCGTACGAGAATATGATTATAGATATGGAAAATGAATGAATCACCCGGTATATTGCTTATGTATTTTCATATTTTGGTTGCTTTATATTTCATTATGTATTTTTACATCAGTAATAGTAAATAAAAGTTGTTAAACAAGAATATGATTTTTGGAAATCTTTTCCAAGAAAGTTACACTGTTCGGAATTGAAGGGACGTGGACGCTGTCTGTTCCAAACTCAGAAGAAGAATAATAATCATTTGCTAGCTATCAGTAACAAGGTCTAGGACTGCTTCCCAGGTCCTGCTCTTAGAGTAAGGTGTTTCTCTTACTCCTTGGCAAATGCTGGAAGATGACTAAAGTCGTTCCTTGGGCACAAACATAATAACTCATAGTAAACCGTTTTGTTATATTTTGTTATTATTATCAATAATCATAAGAAAATTATTTAGTTAGAGTAGGAACATTCTAATTCTTATGGAATCCATATATTACTTAGAATAGGCAGCCTCGTTTCGTACCTTTAGGTGAAACACCGGGTTTAGGATGAATTGTAATTATTTAAGTTTTCATAAATAAAGTAATATTATTATTAAATGGTATAAAAAACAAAACAATAAATGTAGAAGAACAGAAAATGATTAAAGTGATGAACGCAAATATTAAATCCCAAATTGGTACTGACGGTAGAGTATGTGCAGAAACAATGGAAAATGTTTTAAGAAGACACAATTAACATAAATATATACAGGGTCTTTCACATTAATTTTCCTCGCGTATTTACTCTTATTGCATAAAATCCAGTGTAATTGGAACGATGATGGACATAAGTAAGATTCTATAAGACGCATGCGTAAATACCCTATTGCCCCTCCCACCACTTTTTTTGCTAGTTTGTGGTAGCGAATAGGGTGACAAATACGGTTATATGTATTAATTGGAAATATTAACCAAAAACTACCCCAGAAAAATGGTCGCAGTACAGAGTATAAATGTTTGAGGTGGTCACTTCTATGAAATATAACTTTTCTATCATCCTTTCCAATACCAAATTGATCTACATGATTACAACAACGATAAGAACGTCAAAGATCAAATGCTAATTGTAGAATTTCACAGAACAAAGCATAACAAGCAATAATAACATGAATGAGTGAAAAGTTCCAGAACCTATTTTCTTCTAATCTTATGAACAGTTATGGAAAAAAAACCGTTCCTGTCAAATGACATTCAGAAAAAAGTATTATGAGACTATCCAAACATTATGTTTGATTTTGTTTGTCACTTCAATATTTTTTATAGTGACATAAAATTGTAATGCATAGTGTAGTAAGATTAATTTCTTACAGAAAAGCAATGAAATTCACTACAAATACATTTTTTTGTTGTTTCTATGGATACTAAGGCTGTATGAATACGAAATTGAGTGACTGTATACATATGAATTTATGAAACAAAATTGAAATTATCATACCTAATATCCTTTAGCATAGCAGCAATAAACTTTCGAGCATCGTGTGCAATTTCGTGAGTAAATTTATACTTATGATCCCTATGTTCGATAAGTTGACAATCACGACAAGTCAATTTATCGCAATATTCGCAAAATAATGAAAGTTTCTCATGTGGGTGCGTTGTACAAAATAAAGTCGTTGATAACAATGAACTGCTAGTGGTTTGATTTTCCTGAGCCCCATCTTCCTTCGGTTTTATTGTATGATCCTTCGTAATTTTCAACCTGTAAGCATTGTGTAAACCACATCCTACTAAATACACATTTTTGCTCAATACCTCTGATGTGCTTGCACGCAAATATCACAAATGTATTCCGCACAGTCCACACACCAACTAGTTGCAATATTATCATCACTGCAACTACTACATTTCAACTCTGTTACTTTTGCTGTTGTATCATCATTACTGCTTAATTCTAATAAAAATTGATTATCAATTATTTTGTCAGCTTCACATGTTAATCCACAAGTAGGACACTCAACACCTAAAAGTAGGTTACTGCAAAAAATCATTTACAGCAAAAACTTCTACAAACCTTTGTTCTGATTATCATTTTGCTCATATAATTTATTATTTGTACAGCTTCCACACGCATTATGAAGACACTCCAATAATTTTGGATCATCGGAACTGGTCAACACTTGATCACAAAACACACATTTATAAATGTAATTTTCTCCAGTAGAAGGACTTTCTGTAGTTCTCTCTTCCGATGCACTTGCAGTTCCAGTGTTTTTTTCTACTGTATCATTAGTTTTTGTTTCCTGTGTGGTAGCTTCTGTATTGGTTATCATGTCTTCAATGATAGATATCTCATTTGAGAGATTTAGGTTTTCCTGTGTATTCATAAGCTTCATATCGGCCGTGTTTTCTGCAATATCGTTTTGCATATCCACCAGAGGAATGAAAACCTGATCATTTAAACTTATCTGTCCCTCAGCCATAGCTGAAGATTTGCTGGCAGTGTACTATTTTGTCATGAAGCACTTGTTGATTAATGAGCTTTTAACGTTCCTGCACTGCACACCGAATTAAGCAATTCAAAACTTAATATTATTTCCGAGAACATATTAACCCATACAAAACTTTTCGTTTTGAAGTTAAATTCATCTTTGTTATTATTTATTGAACGTATTGAAAGGTTTTCAGTCTGTCACCAAGACCAACTTGAAGTAGTACAACCAAGTACAACTGACGCCTCCCTCCATTTAGAAAAACTGCCATCATTGCAAGGTCACCACAAAATGAAATTTTAATTTTAGGAAAAGGACATCAATTAATGAATTAATGCCATAATTTCAATTACAAATAATAATACTATATTTTTTTCTGTTTAATCGTATTCTATTTATATGGAAATAGAAATAATTGTCGAGCTAAAAATACGTGTAGCTAACAAAGAATGAAATAAATATACAAGCACAAATTAAAAAGATTTTTATTTAGCTACCAACAAATTAAATGATTTAAGTTAATTATCAATTAAAAACGTCATTATTCTGGTATGGTCTAAATGGTTTGCATTCTCAAAATTTTCATTACAGTTATTTTACAGATCTAGTCCACGTCTTGTCTCTCTAGAACTTTCGACTGGTTAGATTGTTAGATTCATGATAAGGGACTTCCTTTCTCTAGTAAAAGCAAGTCATAAAAGGATAAGCACGAAGAATCGAATTGTTATTATAAACAAAAAAGACTGTTTGCTCCTTTGACTTAACTTAACGAACATTCCTAGCTGTGTTGAAATAATCTGGAAATCTTTATTTAAAGTATGACCTATTATATAAATAATTTAAAACTACTGTCAGATATAAATTAAACTTACGCTAAAATATATTTTTTTTCTTTTTGCAATATTCAAATGTTCCCTTTCTACTGTTTGAAGAAATTTGTACATAGTGTGCACGCGGTCGACTTAGCGATGGGAATATTAATAATGACTGGTCGACTGTAAACATACGTACATGCAAGTAAAAAGGATAGAAAATAGCAGCATTTTTTTAGATACAGCACATTCGCCTAATTGTAACATGAAGGTAATTGTGACACATCGATGTAATTTAAATAAATAAATAAATCCCTAGTAGAAAACTTTAAAATTCCCGCAATTATTTTTAAGTAACGTCATATTGAAACGACTAAACATCTACAGTAATTTGGATTAGATTACTAGTTACTTTGTTGTCTTTCGGTTGAAGTTACTAAGAATAATAGCGGGAAATTTAAATTTCGCTACTAGGGATACATATTCGTAGCTGAATGTTTTTTTATGACTATTATTGCAGGTATACAGGGACCTTTTAATAATAGAAGAAAAAAAACATTCAACTGCGAATATGTATTTATTTATTTAAATTATATCGATGTGTCACAATTAGGCGAATGTGCTATAACCACTGTCAAGGTTATCTGAAATATATTTGAATATTAGCTGAAGATTTCTGGTTAAATATATAAATATTAAAGGATCGTAGAACATATGCGTCTCTAACCATAAACCTTTAGCATACACTCATCATCCACTTCGTCGATTCCGACATTTAGATAACAGCGCGAGCAGTTCAGTGCATTAAAGATATGTTTCTCGAAATAGATATTGGAAATAATCACTTACATTTAAAATATAAGAAATAAATTACTAAATTTTATTTAATTAAATGTTATCTGGGAAATTAAAGTAGTTGATTTGTTTACCAAAAATACCATTTTAGATCGTCATCAACAACCAGCAGTACTTGAATTTATTTTTTCACTCATTACAGCACGTTTTAGAATAACTTTTATTTGTATTTATAAACCGCCAAAATAATTAATAAATAAAAACACTAAACCTGATCATTATTTCACAAAACTCCATTTAGTAATTTTGAAAATTTTGTAAGAATAGTGTGTTTATTATTGCCCTAAGTCTCTAGAACTGTTCTTGCCCCGATGTCAATTAATTATCTAAAATAACCTTTCTTTCGCTCCTTAAGTTTGCCAATCGCTGCAGCGTGCTCGTTCATTGGTAATCTTATTAAGGTGATCCACACGCTCGGAGTTCGCCGAATCCGAATGTTCGGCAAACTACCGAATCGTTTGTGGACGCGACCGTCCACACGCTCGGAGTTCGCCGAACTCCGAGCAGATACGGGAAAACGCCGAACGTTCGGTATGAGAGTTTAGTGTGGTAGCATTGAGTGATTGCATGAATTAGGTTGGTCTTGGTACAGAAATTATGACTGGTTATGAACCATTGCTGTCACTGCATACACTGACTCTTTTTGGTTTCGCGGGAAACCCGGCAATCATAAATATTTGAAGTTCTGTCATTTTTGTTGAGCGTGACAGAAACTAAATATGAATCACGGATACCAGTAATTCATCTTTAGTTATAAATATTGACAACTTACGCTATTATTTAATTTCTGTTATTTTCAAGTTTACGATGATGAATACCCATACATTCATTTTGCGTATACAATGGCGAACAAACTCGAACAAAAAAAGTATTTTATTGACCTTCTATAATTGTTATGACCAACGTGATTGTTATCATTGAAACATTCATCGTAAAAATATAATAGGTCAATCAAGAAAATTTTTTGCTCCAATTTCTTCGCCATTTTTTATCCAATTATCTACGAGCATCATACACCTGTATGAGTAATATTTACAATGAGGCGAATATGTTTGCTCTGTGGATGTATGGATCTTTTATAGTTTCAAATTGAGGGCCGTGAGAATGAGCGGTGGTTTCTTTTACAATGATTATATATTAATAAATATCATCTAATTTTTAATTTGTTTGCAATTATAGACAAAAAATCATATACGCATTTAACCAGATCGTCAATAACAACCATACTTTTCGACCCTCTTTAATAAAATTCAAGAAATTTGATGAATTATGAAAAGAGTGGTAAGCTTTTTAATATTTAGGCTAACACTGCAATTATTTAATTACTTATCTACACATTAGTTTAAAGATTAATTTTATTAAAATTTAAGATCTTTAATTACTTAAAAGCATCAATTTAATGTAATAATGAATACTAAAATGCACTCCTTCAATGTCAAAAAAAGACACTTTGAATTGTTTATTATCTTTGGCAAATCTGTCATTTTCAGCATACGACATAGTAATTTCATAAATAAATTGTAATCTGTTACCGCTGTCATATATAACAGTTATAAAAACTGTAGGTATAATAGTATGACTAGTAAGAGACGAGGCTCACTAGACAGCTGTCAACAGCTTTCCTCTCACTCTAAATACCTTCCCGAATGTGTGGACGGGTGCACGAACTCCGTCTAGCCCGACATTCGTGCGCCATTTTCCAATGCAGATCGGGAATAGGCAACCAGTTTGCCGACTAGTTCGCGAACCCGAACTGCCCGTCCACACGCTGGGAGTCGCCAAGACTATGCTCGGAGTGCGGCGATCTCGGGTTGAGCCATTTTCAGGTACATTTATAAAAATTTTCAAATTTTCCGCCATAGACTCCATTCTATTAATAAGTAATAGAAAAATATTAATGAATTCTCGTGGATAAATTGTTATATTAACCAGTCTATGAATTTTCCCAATTAACATAAGAAAAAAAAAAAAACACATTTCTATAAACTGCTTTTGAATTTGAATAATGTTTAACAGATTTGTAGCTAATTTCATGTGTGATATATAACGAGGCAAATCTCAAAATTTGACAGATCATTTGTATTTCATTCTTCATGCTTTATAATTTTTTGGTTATCCCACCAAAAATTATTGCTTATTTTAAACTATGACGAGGTACTATTCTATAATACTGTTTGAAAAAATACACTACGACCGTGCTTTCTTTTTTAGGGCCAATATAGAATTAGGAAACGTTACTCCACACAATATAAAACAACTAAGACAATTAAATAGTGTTGTTTTCCCAGTTTCTTACAACGATAAATTTTATAAAGACGTCTTAGAAGCAGGAGAATTAGCTAAACTTGCCTACTACAATGATATTGTTGTTGGTGCTGTATGTTGTAGAATTGACACTTCGGAAAAGACCAGAAGGTTATACATTATGACATTAGGTTGCCTTTACCCGTACAGAAGGTTAGGCATAGGAACAATGATGGTGCAACATGTTTTGAATTATGTTGAGCAGGACGGAAATTTCGATAGTATTTTTTTGTAAGATGACAAACATCCAATATTATATAAATAATTATAATTTTATGTTCTTCTAGACATGTTCAGGTGAATAACGAAGGAGCTATTGACTTTTATAAGGAATTCGGGTTCGAAATAGTTGAAACAAAAAAACATTATTATAAAAGAATTGAACCAGCAGACGCACATGTCTTACAAAAGAATCTGAGAGAAACCAATCAAGTGAATGGCACCCATTAATATAACAAACTCATTGTTGATCTCTAGTGTAATATACCAAATTGGCATTGTTTTTTATCGATTCGAAAATTTTTAATATGCGGTATTTATTTTTCGTTCCGTAATTGCTGACAATTTAACCATACGATCTTCAAAAATGAAACTAAGAATTCGTTTTATTTATACTTGTGTATATATGTCTTCAAATATATCTATGAGGTTTTTTCTGTGTTTGAGTATAAGCATCCTTAATTACTTACTGTAATAGAAAAAGAGGAAAGCTTTTAATAGTTTAATATATTCACTTTCAAAAATAACACAATAATTGTATATTAAGATAGATATAATACTTCATAACATTTAAATATAATATATACTTAACGGGTATTTAACTCTTAGCTGCACGTCAAAAAAAAAATTAAGAGCCCATTAACTTCGTTATTTATTATTTAATAGTTTATTACTTAATAGTTTAGATAGAATACATATCTACAATAATATGCAGTAAAGAGTTAATATTAGCTATCAATAAAATTTCCTTAAATATATTTTGACTGAGATAAACTAGATACTAGTATCAAGTTGTCCAACTTGAGTGACTACATAATCTACCAATACTTTAGCCAATTTACGCATTCTATCACTAATTTGTCAATTATTTTTTAACATAAAACATCAAAAATTGTTTGCTACAAGAATTTAATACCATAACCAAAATATCAAGGACAATAATAGCAAATGATAGTGATGATAGTAAAAGTGAGTTTTCAATAGCTGCGAGCGACTATAGTCAACCAGTCAAAACCGAGAATGTTTTTGGCGGGGCAAAACCGCACGCGACTGTTTTGAACAGCTTCGGAAGCAATAGGTGTGTATGTTAGGTATTTATTGTAAACAGAACCAGTTTGATGTCGCAGAAGAGCCCGGGATTACAACAAGTCAACGACAACTAAATATACAGATTATACAGGCCTACGACATGGGGTGGGAGTAGGTACCATGCCGAGTATCGTATGAGATGTCTATGCGTCGTTGCGGCCGGTGTTCTCGGGATATCTCCCGCCCAATGTTCTGGACTTGAATATCTAGACGGCAATGATACCATCCCATGGTTTACGATGTACATAAAATGAAATAATAAAAATAAATTATTATATTTTCTTCCACAATGTTGCTGCAAATGTAAAAATACCAATTTCATACGTGCTTTGCTATTGTAAATTGTAAACCATAAAATTCTCTAATTAATATATTTGATTTTTCAAATTTTGCCTGTCGTATCCTCTATAAAAACACCGCTAAACTAAAGCATATACATAAACACCAGTCCATTACTTTTCTTCTGTGGTTAAACGAAAATTTGTGGCTCGTTCGCGCTTTTGAAAACCCACTTCTAAATTTATATTGCAAAAGAAAAACACCTGCAATGAAAGAAATGATAGAAAATTCAGAAATTAGTAGTTGTAGTTGAGGTTGACCTGTGAATTGTCGAGTTTATTGAAAAGTAGTGGTAGGCGTTATCGATATTACATAACATATATGTCTATTCGCACCTTAAAAAACAATAATTGCCAAAAAAAGAGTACGTACATTGTTGTCAAATAATATTTAAATTTAATAGGATATATTTAATTCTGCAGATGGCAGGTGACGTTAAGTATCAACAAAATGTACATTAAAATGTAGCATAACCAATTTATTTTTGTTTACGTATTTATATTTACTGTTTTCTAATGTGCGAACAGACTATAGAGTCATCAAAGTCAAATGTCTTAGGTTGGCAATAAAAAAATTAAGGTGGATTGTACAATTGACTCATCAAATTTTGTAGGTAACGTGGATCAAACAAGGATCAAATAGCACGACACGAATGACAGCTGGCGTGACGACAAACGTCAATGAGAGATGTAGACAAGCTACGAAAGTAAATATAAACTACAAATTAATCAACCTTTTCAATACCAACTTAAGACACTTTCAGTTGATCATGGTCACCGTGTCAAGGAACATTCAACCAACAACGGCCACAGCAAATTTTGTTAGCCCGGAACCGCCATCTTTTTTGAGTTCTTCTTAGCCAATAGCAAGTCAAACTTTCCCAAGCTTGGCTCTTATCAAAATCGTTCTTGACAATAATTTGACAGTTTACGAGGTTTTTATGGCCTATAAAAACACACAACAAATAACAACTGTGATGTTGTAGGAACATGTCAACCTGAGGTAGCAAATTTGAAATGAGCGCGTTTTTTGCCATCTGTTTTGAATTCTTCTTAACCAACAGTAGTTAAAAAGCAGAATGAATGCTATGAATTTCCCCCCCCCCCCCCCTGAGATCAAAGGTGCCAACGCTGTTTGTCCGTTCTTGTTGAAATGTTCCTTGACTGTGTTCACTAGTCGCTATTGGTCGCTAATGAGTCACTATCGACAGTATTCTACAATAATTACTGTCATTAGTGCCATTACCAGCCAAAGCTCATTCTACCAACTAAACAATATTTTTTGCTTAATATCGCTATATTATGTTATTATGTGAAATAAATCTCAAAAAATTATCTTATATAACGCATTTATTATCTGTGGATAGTGCCCATCACTACTATAGCGGTACTGAAAGCTTTACTGTATGAATTGCACACAGTAAAAAAACGCACTAAAAAGAGATAACTGGTTACTTCCATTGATTTGGTATTACCAGCGGAAATTAAGATAAGGGTCACTTGGCGTTTTCAACGGGTTCGCTTACACAATTTTGGGGTCCCAACAGCACTGTCAATTTACATATAGAGGACGCCACTGCGCCACCGCTGTCACGATCGTGACGTTGATTCTGGCGGTCATTGAGCAAAACTGAGAATAATAAAACATTATTTCTGAAGTAATCCAAACGCTTTTTTAATTCAATTTATTCTTATTTGGTTTGTTTCTTGCTATTTTGTCATTTAATAATAACAGTAATAATGTATTACGATTTAAATTCCACAGAAGATGTACGTACATACATAAAATTAACTATAATAAATCTTAGGACAGTATTCGATGTGAACCTACTTGAAGCTATTGCTGACTCTCACATATCGCCTCGTAATATTAAGAGATAGCAATAGTTTTGTGGAAGATTCGGCGCGATGTTTAGAGCCGACGTTTCGGCAGTGTTTTACTGCTGTCATCAGGGTAGCATTAATAAGGACTGTAGTTTCCCAATTTCATAGTTGGTGATGGAAGTGTGTAGACTGTATAATACAGAACAAACGCATAGGCAGTTTATACCCGAGAGATATGTACATTTCCATCGCCATCTACGGAATTGAAAAACCACAGTCCTTATCAGGCCTAACCTAATGATATCGGATTTAAACAATCCAGTAGGTGTTTGAAACGGCCCAAACACTAACTCATGTTCTACTAACCCATCGCCAAGAAGTTCACGTGACGAGTTAGAAGAAAAATAGCTAGTTTGAGTTCAGATAGTACTTCCCTATCTATCAGATCTTTTTTTTTGTGATTGGTGTAAATTAAAGAAGACGGCTGAGGTATCTGATTTTAAAACAATGGAATGGAAAAAGCACCAGCGGTCATTCTTCTGACAACACAACATGAAAAGTGCCTATAGAACGTGACTCTTTTTGTTTTATCTCTTTGCGGGTATTACCGCTCAGCCATTTCTTGAGGTTGCGTAAGTTCTGTTATGTACAAAAACATCAGATCATCACATATAATTTATACTATAATAATACAAAACGAGTGAATAATTTAAAATGGGCACTAATACTATAACTGCTCCAAACAAAAGCAAGCGAAGTACTCATCTTCAGAGAAAACCCATTAATTAGTGAACTAATTGAATTTTTGGACACCAACGTGTCTTCTCACAATGTTCTAAAACTATCACATATTAAATCACTACTTTTTAACAGTTTTTTATTTGCATACTCGGATCCTCATATCGTGTAGTATACAAAATAGAAACGAGTCATTAGATTAGGCAATCACCAATAAATTCATTTGTTTTTTTTTTTAGCGGTAATCTTTGGTTAGTACTAGTATGCATCAGATCTAGCAAGACTTATTGGAAAAATCTACTAATAAATACAATTAACTGAAACTTGTGTATCCTAAACCATACAAACTAATTATAACCCAAATGTTGCATTAAAAAGCATTTATTTCGCGCCCGGAGGATATTGATGACGTACGTTATCATGCGACTACAATCGGACAATGCGTCTCTAATCCTATTTAGATGCTCAAATATTTCTTACACATTGATCGAATGGATTAATTCCCAATCTATATATAATATAGTATAGATGACTCTCTATTATACATATGTTGCTTGCTAGTGTCGTCATCAGAAATAATTAATTTATATAGAAAGCCCTAAAATTTCATTTAACGCCGATCTCATTTTAATTCAAAGTAAGTATGAGCAAAATATATAATTAGCACAAAAACGCTCAAGTGGCGATCCTGATCTGCATAAATGCAAGTATACGGGGCGATCCATTTAAAGTAGAACATCTTCATTTCTTCAAAGCATAAATTATTTTTTATTGCATGAAGTTAGGGACTTACACCAGCATTGATAGGTTAGCACTATATTAATACAATATACCGATAACAGTATTATAAAATACCAGCATTGTAACGATATTTTGATAGAATAGATTAAGGATCTATATAAACCGAAATCAATATACGGACATAAGACCCTAGATGAAATTACTCATGAAGTGACTCTTTTCGCAAACTTTTTTTTTTGAGTACTTAATCTTGAATAGAAGAAATGATATAGCATTGGGTAGCAATTGTTCTGAAGTTGGTACAAAGGGATGTTTTGAGAAAAATTAAAAATAGAGCATTTGTATATTAAATCTTTTCTCTGGAATATGATTTTGTTAAGGGCATTTGTATTTAAGATGTTACGAACTTCCATTTTAAGTGAACACCAGTATGAAAAGATTTATAATATACATAAGATTACATGAAAAAACAAGTAGGTATAACTAAACGTTTAACAATATACAATTACATTCCTGTGTCCCATTATTTAATATAAGTTAATATATCTCTGAGTATAATTTGTAATTCATATCGTATGTCGAGTATTGAGAATTATATACACAATTGTACTACTTATGCTACATAACATCGTCCTTTCAAACAAAAATTTCAGTTAATACATATTTATTTAGTTATAACGCACAGAAATCAAAGGTTGTTGCAACATAGACTATTATAGTTTATTCCTATACGATTATATCTAATAATACAGATAACCACAGTTTACTGCAACAGCAGTAGTAGACATTCTATACTCGTCAGCTAGACTCCAGCTCGTTAACGTTTTCGAAGAGTAAATCGAATTATGTATAATCATTTTTTTACCAGAATTAGATAGGAACTCAACTCTGATTTTAAATTAAGTTCAAGTTTAAACTTGTTTACTTAAATTTGCACAAAAGTAGTGTAGAAATCTTCAGTGCTTTGTATATTTTTGGGCATATTTGGTTAGAACAAAACAATGAACAAAAAAAAGTATTTTTGATCGTTTTTGTTATTTGAATTGAGAAGAAATAAAAATTTTAAAATTTAGCCAAGACTAATTTTGAAGCAGAAACGATATTTTTTTGAGTCTGCGTCCCTGCTTAGAAGAGCTAGCTTCATCTGCCTCCAATCACTATAAACCAAACACGTTAATATACATATGCTACACTCTCTATTATCGCATTTAGCAGTGGTTATCTGTATTTAGTATCACATACAAAATAATTCAAAATATTTTCTTTTGAGATTAAAATTAATCACAGAAAAATTATGCAAATTCATATGGTTAATTAAAGCCATAATAAAAATAAATTGTATAAATTCTACTAATAAAAAAATGTAATGTACGACCTAGCCCAAGTATAAAACGAGTATATTTCAATCACTTTTAACGCGCAGATTATATTTTTTTTTTGTCAATTTTTTTTAATTATAACTATAAGATTAAACAACATTCGGTACCAATTGAATTTATTGAAATTATTTTATTATTGATTAAATTTCAGGAATAGAAATAATTTTCTACTATAAATATTTAGTCGAATGTATTTCCTAGAGCCGGTTTCGCTACCTCGATAAGAAATAAATAAATAACGACTTTAAATTTGGTATAAAAATTTTCGCTCTATAAAACACTGTAAATATTATTTTGTTTCCTTCCTACGATACGTAAATAAAATTCACATATGTTTATTAAAATACAGTTATTGTGATGATAGAGGTGGAAGATTTTCTAAATCTAGTAATTCCGATATTCCTTTTATACATATCAGCGACGCATCATATGCTTCTTTAGATACCTGACATACAGAAGAATAAAAATAAAATTAATTATATGCAAATATGTTGATGTCTTACCAATGCAAGATTTAAGAACCCATGCGGCAAACCATCTGCAACATCTAAGGTGACATTATGACCCAACCTTTTTAATTTCCTTCCGAACATAACGCAATCATCGAGGCATGGATCTAAGTGTACGGTCTGCAAAGTTATTTTATCGGAATTCAGCGCATAAATGTAGACATACAAAGTGAACCAAAACTATCTTCCGCATTTTCAAAAACTTACCAGTAACTTAATTGGAGGAAGCTGCTTCAGCATATCATCTGGAGCACAAAATGGGCTAATAAAAGGATCAGCGGGAACGGTGAACTTCAATTCGTCAAACAACGTGTTCTCACGAGTAGAATCTAAGTAAGTGGCAGCACCACTGCGCGCTCTATGAGGCACTAAACTTCCTATTCGATCTCTGAAACTGCTAACGAACGCCGCTATTTTATTTTGTACTGGGGAGTCTGCCGTTTGTGCGGTTGTCGCTTCGCTAACTTCACCTTCAGGCACCTTCGTCAAATCAGTGTCCGTATCGGAATCTGTTAGATATAAAATATTTGTATAACAAATTTTAATGTTGCACTATCGAGTTTAAACTCACCTAACGCATATCGTTCCAGAAAATCACTAACATACTTTTGACTAGAGATATTGGAAGTGTTGTTAATGGGTAATTCAGGGGAGACAACTTTTGATCCTTGTTTCCCTCTGGCTGAGAACTTAATGAACCATAAGTTAAAGTATCCGAATTGTCCGATATTGGAGACTTGTGGGCTTGAAGTTCGAGGAGATCAGATTCCGATATTTCTTCGAAACTCTCTGAATCGGAATTTATGCGATTTTCTTCGCAATTCACCCTACTAGAGTCTATATATGTGTACGCTAAAAGAAAGGCATTAACTTAATTGTAGGTAAGTAGGTTTTGGTAATAGCGCAGACTAATTTCACACATTACATAATAGTTTAATTTTTACACAAATCAGGCGTTTCGAATATATCCATATATCCTCCTTAAGTGATTTAAACTGTTGTTATGAATCCGCTGGTTCACGGCTACGTTTATTAAAATGAAGGTTTAATGTGAGACGCTGTTTTACAAGAGATTCGGATTTTATCTTAAGACAATGGTCGAAAAATCACTTATCTAACGCCGTGTAGAGTGGAAGTGCAACCCGAAAACGTCGAACAGCAGTATGATTCTGCCTTTAACTTCTCTCGGAAGGTATATTTATAACAATGAAAAGCCGGGATCGGCAAAGATAGGCTATGTTCGACTGATTCGTGGGTGGTTTTTCGTTGTAGAATGGTTATTATAAACAACCGAAAAACTAAATAGGCATGGTATAATTGGATGCAGCGCAAGACAACAGGAACTGTATATGGCGATTTGTGGAAAAAGCATAACTGACAATTTAGATGCAAGAGCAATATAAGCATTACATTTCTGGAGGATTCAGAACGTCGGCGTATTTGATGTAACATGTTTCTAAAATGAATACAAAGGTTTTCAAATGATCAAATAGACATTGCGCTTAACAAAGCATGGTAAACTGGAAATTATACAACTGGTGCAATAAACGTAAAAAAATAAGAAGTTGTAAGCCGAATCGTAATAAATATTCTTAAATACTAAGGCTAATATAAGATCAATCCGTCCGGAAAAGACATCTTAAAATCTAACGTACATTAGCGTTTACAAGTAATTGCACTGCACTATACTTCGGCACTGTATTAGGTAATGTTATAACACTGTAAACAATAATTTTTTATTTTTAACATTTTGTAGAAATTAATGAATGATGATGTTACAAATACTTTAATAGCATTACGTCACATAAAAGAAAAAACTAAATGAGGGTCCTACATTCAATTTCAAGCACACTGTAGCTTTGGTGAAGGAAATATAATCGAATAGCTTATTGTTAAAATAGCTTAAGACACCTTTTTAAGAGTTTTAAGATAATCAGGAACAACAGCCTGTCGAGGAAAGTTAGTTTATTATGTAATATTGCGTAATAATAACTCATGGCTCGGCCGATGCCCTCTGTAATTGACGAAAGCTGTTGAGGGATGCTAAGGCATGAATTATTATTATTAATACGTATATGTTATTCTTCTAATTCCTTTGTGTTCAGTACATTGTTAAAAGGAAAGAAATGGATTTAGGACTTTTAAACAATGAACCCTAATAGCCAAATTCAAATTTCCCGTCACTATTTTTAGAAACTTCAACGTAAAGGCATTAAAATAACTATCAACGAAGTACAAAAAAATAGGTAATTTTATGTTTCAACGTTGAAGTTACTAAGAATAATTGCGGGCAATTTAAATTTGACTATGTGGGAACAAGAAAAAACAGTTTGACAAAAGTAGTTTATTTTTATGAATATAGTATTATTTATGTAAGTACACATTTAGTTAGCTATGTACTTACTATATTATGATAAAAGTCTCTATATTTTTCTGGCACATAGGCAGGCGCGTATACAACAAGAGGAGAAGTAGTGGCGACATTTTTATCTTAACTAAAAAAAAAGTTGCCTGCTTTTTTTTAGATACAATTTAAATAGTGTTGCATCATGGGGTAATTACACAAAAAAGAAAAGAGAAGGATGAGTGTTTGTCTTTAAATGTACGATTTTAATTTACAAGTATATTTCGCTGGCTCATGGAGGGGAGGCGAGTAATTGCCTCATTATCCCCCCTCCCCTTATATACGCGCCGACAAATAAGGCCATCACATTTTTCAGGTGTTTTCTTTTTTACGGTAAAATGGGCACTCGATCTTCAGCATAGGCTCCTGCTGTAGGCATTTCAATGATTTTAATTTTATTCCTGGGATTATTCGAAAGAAATGTGTCCAGAATGAACCTATAAATTCGGACGCTTTGACGATTCCACGTGTCTTTGAATCGTGCTCAAAATAATGATACTTAGAAAGGATGAAACCAATCTTCTCAATCTTGTTAACAGACTTGGATTCCATTTCCAAAAAACATTAATATTGAGTTGTACTGTTGTATGTATAGCATAAAAGAGGTTGAACACGCACTTCCAGCAAATGCAGATTTTGAACAAAATTGAACGGAAATTCGGCTATATTTTTTTGCATTCTTTAGTAGTTTCGTTTAATATAATTTTGTTTAGCTCTTCTTTTGTCGATTACTAGCTCCGCCTTTTTTAACAGCATCATCCGCTGAACTATTTTCAAATTTAACGCTTCGCAAGTAATGCATGTATCACCTGTGAACGGCTAAAATGTGTTGGTTTCTAATAAACTCTGAAGCCTCGTAACTCGTTTCACTGTTACTCTACGTAAGCTTAAAAATGATCCTAAGTATACCTTTACTCTCTGCTGCTTAAGTGTGGGAAGAACGGAGTTTTACTTTATTTTTTTCCAACGGGATTTCTTACACGTTTTTCAAACAACTATTTTTTTTTAAACAAACCTTGGAGATAAATATCATACGGCACCCACAATCATTTAGCAAAGCTGTAGCAAGAACGGACTGTATGCGTAATTTTTGTAAAGTTATCTAGCACAAGTTACACCTTGATCCTATGCTTGAATTTTAACAATAACACCTTTGTGATGTTCATGTTCTGTTCCTTTCACTCTAGTACTTTTGATTATTTTTTTTTTTTTTTGAATGTGGCATTGTTTCATATTCCTTTATAACGATTTGGAGGCTGTTTCCTTCAAGGATTTTAATATTTGTACCACTTTCGTTTCTATCCATAGTAGCTTCACAATAACTTTATTGCTCTCAACACTGCTGCTGCTTTTATCATTTTTTGACAACTTATTTATTCAATAAGCACAAAACAATAGACACAAAACTATTAAAATAGATGCCACAGTGAGGTTAAGTTGCCGGAGGTAAGGAACTAAGTCATGGATTTGGTCCCTTTTAACCATAAACACTGATTTCAACTACATAAAATATTACAGAAACGATATAGGTAGATGGTTCCTATTAACACCAAATGGCGGGTGTAACTAGAAATAATCGTGTTACATATTAAAGAAAAAAAACGTTAATCTGTACTCAGTTCCTTTTAACATAAACGATTCAGTTATATCACTTAAATAATCATAAAAATTATATATAGAAATTTATACCTTTCAGACATCGCATAAGGAAACCAAAGGGTAGTAAAGGATCCATAAACATAAAAGTCGAGCCGGAGAAGGCATAAATTTATAATAAGTTGGCATGTACAGTAACTCTAACCCCATGGGCGTGCTGACGCCCAAAGTAATGCACTTTAGGCACATAGCTACCAATAAATTGGCACCTGCCGAATCACCTGCGGCAACAATCTTTTCCCCTGAAAAAGTTATATTCACACATATACCAAAACGTTTTAATTTCCTGCATTACTTACCAGTGCTTCCTAAAAGACGACAGTTCTTCAACGCCCAACAATAAGCGTAAGTAACTTCTTCCAACGCTCGAGGGTACGGCGCTTGCGGAGCTAAACTATAGTCTATGCTCAAAATCGGTACATCCAGATCTTTGGCCCAATGACGTAGGTAACATTCGTGAGATTTTGACGATTGTGCTACAAATCCGCCACCGTGACAGTGAATTAGAAGCCCTAAAAATTATAACGAATGATAAAACAGTTGAAGGGGAAATTTTCTAAAAATAACTACCTCTACTTGAGAGTATCTAATTTTCTTATTCCTCCTCAACCATTCCTTGCCGTTTTCTCCAACTAATTAATCTAACCTGAACTGCTTTCTTTCCTTTAAATAAAATGAATTTATTTCAAATGACAATATATCTCGATTTTAATATTGTGTTGTTAATTATTAAATAGTCTCGTTCAGATATTCGCACCTAGAAATCGGGCTTATTTACCTTAAATATATCTTGAGTATATTACAATATGCTATAGATTTCTATAGAAACTTCGAACTATCCGACTAAATATTTCCGTTTATTACTACAGTAGTTGGGCTAATAATGCTTCCAGTTTGTAATGCGGCAGGTGTGTTGGGCCAAAATAGTGCCAAAGAATTATAGATAAGAAAGTGCAATTGCTTATTACTTAATTTTTACATGTGTTTTGTTTTGTGTATTACCTTTGTATTATTTCTTATGGGGATTAGATAAATCTTTTTCATATACAGAGTGATCCTCAATATATGCGACAAACTTTAAGCGCTGATTCCTGGGGTTATTTTTATCATAAAAGTTCATAAGAACATATGCCCAAAATCGCTTAGTTCTAAAGTTGTACAATGTTTAATAGTAAATTAACATAATTAACGTTTTTATTATAAATTAACCAATAATAAGTAAACAAAATTAACTTATACTAACTGTTGAAAATCACCCCCCACTGCAATACAAGCTTCTAACCTCCGTCGTATTGACTAGCGGGTCCGTTCTAAATACCAGGGGTATTTCGAATTGTTTGAAAAGCTGCGATAATACGATTTCTCAGTTCATCGACATTTTCAATGGGAGTCGTAATAACTAAATGATTTAAGGTGACCCAGAGAAAAAGTCCAAAGAATTTAAGTCTGGAGACCGAGAAAGCCACGGTTGTGAACCTCCCCGTCCTATCCACCGATCTGGATACGTATTGTCCAAAAACTCGCGAGCAACTAAACTAAAATGCGCTGGAGCACCATCATGCATAAATTTATTTGTAATCTTATTGCAACGGAACTTCTTCCAGCAGTCCAGCAGTCAAAATTGGGTTTTAAAATTTTTAGTTCAGTGTTTCTGCTGATGATGATAGCTTTGCTATCGAAACGTACGTCCAGTTTAGTGCAGTTTGTGGTAAGGGGTTTAGGAGAATTTACTTGTAGTAAAATGTTCCTCAATTTTCCCCTTACCTTACTTACCCTTACCTACCTTTAGTCTTCAACTTGTGGAGTACTCACTGTAGATGGGTGCCCGTTACCAGTCGTCCGTTTTTTAAAATTTCCCGTTTCACTAAGACGTTGGTGAAGACGGGCAAATATTTGAATGACGCGGGATAATACGGTTCGGGTATCGTCCTTCATAAAGACGTCTAGCAGCACGCGAATTTCTATTGGCAAGACCGTAAACG
>RXPK01000110.1:386154-441496 GCA_004143645.1 Protaetia brevitarsis
GTAGGTAAAAACAATAGGGCTTCTAGCTCAGATTTCAAGGCCGTTCTCCTCCAGGTCCCCCAGGGGCGCTGTAGGTGGAGGCAGCTCAAGGCTCGATGGCGTCCAACGCGGACGACCGATCCGCGGTCTGAGAGGTTTGAAACGTGGGGTGAGGGGCCTTAGCCGATGAGTCATTGGCATTATTTTACTTAATTAAATATATAAGGTATCATATGCGATAAGAATTCTAGAAACTTAATAACTATAATGAAAATTCTAACATTAAATAATTACATATTGTCTTTTTATTATTCACATTAAAATTTTAAATTAGCATAAATCATTTTACTTAATTATTACTTTCAATTAAAACTTGAACAAACACATGCTATTAGGAATTTGTAGACGTCAGCGCAATGCATTGAAACATTCCATTGACCTCCGCGTAAGAGAACAATTGCCCTGTGGTAAAGCGATTCTATAGACTTGTCGTTTCTTGTTAGCGATATTGTGAACGATACTTCGGCAATTTTAAGGTACGATAACAATCGCCGACCAATTATTAGCACCTCGAAGATTGACTCGACCCTGTGAAATGCTACAAATAATAATGTCGGCGGCTTTATATCCAGTTTCCGTTGCTAAAATTGTTTGAATGTTTTTACTTTAAACGTGCTGAGAGTTATTACGCCCGCCACAGTTCTTTTACGGACAATTCAGCGCAACAAACTTCTTATTTAAAAACGTCCAACAAATAAATTGGCCAGTCCTTTTTATGAATGATGAAAGTGTGCTGAAAGGCAACTAAAATAGCTGCAGATCATGTTGCGACCATGGAAACGTCTGAAAGAAACCCCCCCACCGTTCGTAGGGTGACGATGTAACCCCTTACATGAACGGTGTTCTAGATTACTACATGTATTGAATGCAGCATTAAGAAGGCGAAAAATGTCGGAAAAAGTACTGTGATCTGCGTCTTGTATTTAATGTTTATTATAAATCTCATTTTTAATTAAGTCGAATGTAACAGCAGCCATGCGGAAATAATGGCGTTTATCGCACGTATCTGAAACCATAATGTTCAAGGAGCGAAAGCTCAAGCAAACCCGTATTCGATTGATGATGTCAACGGCTTTCCAAAACGCATCCAACCGGCGCATTACCAATTTACGCCATGTTGACCCTGTATTGTTTTGACGACGCTAAAGAAATGTTCGCAAGCAGATTAAGAATGAACATGAAGAAGGAGCCATTCTTAAAATCAACACGGTGTTTGCGCGGAAGTTTAAACACCGAAGACTAGAGGATTTCAAATATTTTAAGACGACAAATAAAATGATTAAATAGAGACCGATTTGGATGGTATATCGAAACGTTAAGGATGTTATTTTACGAGAACTAGAAGAATTCAATAAGTTTACCAGATGACATTTAGAGATCCCAGTAATATTTTTATTTTGAAGAGCGAGGATAGTGCATGGCGTTATCGACCGGGGTGGAGATTGGCTTTAATATGAACAAGCTACACCCCACAACGTGTTGGTCCTAATATTCCCGCTACGCCACAGCCATTCACTTAAAAAGGCTTGTCTAAACGTGAAAAACATGTACGCATGCGTGCTTGCGTGGGCGGTAGTGTCTGCCCTATATCCCGCCAAGTAAATGCCGATCGCACCACCAATTATTTCCCCACACTATGGTGAGTTGCTTAAATTTAGTAATATCCGTTTCCAATCCAACGGTCAACATCACAAAATTCAGAAAAAACATATAGTGAAAGTGTTATATATTAGATAAAAAACTAGGTGCACTTCCCACCCGACTCACCAAAACAGAGTGAGAGCATGTAATTTGCTTCTTTTACAGATAAGAAGACCGCGCAAAGTGTACTATGTTTGGATAAAAACCTAGTAGCTAGTATCCAAACAAGTCCCGCTATGAAGTGCAAAAAATTTTCTGTGATCGGTTTATACATTACTTTGATCAAAGGCACATTACAAAACACAGTGAGAATGCGGCAAAGTAATGACTATAAAGTATCTTTCCCGAAAAAAAGTTATTAAATTTAAAATATAAATAAACTGAGCTCCTTTGCTATATATGCTGATTTTGAGTGTTTATTATGCCCGATCAATGGACCGCAGACTAACTCACAAGCACGTCCTACAGCGTTATTATTCAAGTCTCTTAGATGACAACTTTCAATTATCTAGCATAGAGGTGTTGATTGTACATTGTTTGTAAAGATTACAGAACTCACAGAAAACATGAGACTGTATATTGGGCCCATCCTATGGATAAGTTAACCCGTGAGCAATACAATGATTAATAATGCCCCACAAGTGCCACAGATAATATCTAGATAAGATAAATGCGCATCACTGTCATTAACGGGCAAGTTTCGAGGAGCTGCACACCCCAATGCAATTTAGACTATCAAATAACAAAAACATTCCCGTGGTTCCATAATCTCTCTGGCTACGACGTCATTGTTGTAGATAATTGGGGCGGAACTGGTCATCTGCAAATAATCCAATAACACAGACAATATATCAATGACGTATATTTTAATGAAACCGAACTAAATTTAAATTTATAGACTCTTTCGTTTTATGCTCCGAGACAATTAGCGGTTATTTAGAGATATCCTATACTTGAAACCAGTTAAGAGACGTAAATTTATTAAAAAGAAAGGCTCTTCCTATATAACTAATAAGTTTTGGGAAAAATTAGCAGGATGACCAATTACCACCAATCGAGGTTTTTACAGCGACTAAGCCGACACGCTAGTATTTCGAAAGCGATTATCAATACGCGGCAAACTGTCTGGCAAGAATTTCAATGTTCAAAATTAGGGGAATATTCCGACCTGTATTTGAAAACTGACGTCTTATTGCTAGCCGATGTGTTTGAGAATTTTCGTGAAAATTGTATGCGCAATACGGATTAGATGCAGCACAATATATTACAGCACCCGGTAGCATGGATGTTATGTTGAACATACAGGTTTAGAATTAGATACCCTTCAGGACGTGGATATGCTAATGTTTATCGAAAAAGGTATTCGCGGTGGTATGACGCCAATGTTCGGCTAGGTACGCTAAGCTAACAACAAATATATTTGCCCGACTATGGATCCGGCAGCTCCGAATTTTTCTTAATGTACTTCGATATTAACGCGATGTATTCGTGGCGATGTCTCAATACCTCCCTTACGGTGGATTAAAATGGGTTGAAGATCCAGAAAATGTAAATTTTAACGTTCCTGACGATAAACCAATTGGATACCTCCTGGAAGTTGATTTGGAATACCCCCACAACATAACATGACCGCCAAAGCGATTTACCTATGGCTCCCGAGAAAGAAAACCCCCAGGTAGCCGCCAAGAAAAAATTGTTAGCAACGCCTACGAAAAAAAGAAAAGTATGTGATCCATTACCGCAATCTCAAACAGTATCTTTCGGAAGGTATTGTTTTAATAAAATTCATCGTGTGTTGGAATTTAACAGTCAAATGGTTTTAAATCCTACATCGAACTAAATACGACGCTGCGACAGAATGCCAGAAACGAATTGAAAAGAATTTATTTAGAATTGATAACAATGCCGGTTTTGGGACAAACGATGGAGAATGTGCGTTTACGACGAGATATTAAAATTGTTGAAAATTGGAGGGGCCGATACGGCGCCGAATATTTAATTAGTAAGCCTAATTTTAAGTTGTAGAACATTTTTAATGAGAATTGAGAGCTATAGAGTTACAAGGGACAGAAGAAAGTTTGATAAGCGATTATATTGGGTATGTGCGGTTTTAGATGTATCAAAAAACCATTATTGTTTATGATTTCATTATAACTACAGAAAAATTGTGTACGGAAAATAACTGTAAGTGTGCTTATACGGGACACAGATTCCCTGATATACGCGTTAGAGACTCCAGAGTGTATACGAAAGACATTAAACAAAACCTTAGTGGATTCGATACAAGTGATTATCCCGCAGACAACTTATATAAGATACCGCGATGTGAATAAAAAAAGTGCCGGTTTTAATGAAAGATTGAAGGGTGCCCGGTAAATACTGCTGGAATTGTGGGACTTCGTGCAAAAATGTATGCATGCATATTTACCAACACTCTCATAAAGAAAGCAAGGGGTGTTAAGGGAGTGTTATTCAACGCCAGATAACGTTTGATGACTACTTGAACTGTTTAATAAGAAAATATGAAATGCAACATGATCAACGAATATACGCCTCGTTTAACCATATTTACTCTACACTACCGTCCAAACGAAAATTCTCCCTTAGTCCGTACGATTGATAAGCCGCTTCCGAGTACCTGGTTTACTGATACTTTACCATGGGGCATTATTCCGTACCAGAATAGGTAAGTATCCCCTCTACAGGTCTCTCACAAATATAAGGTGAACCAGTAAAAAAATAATTCAGTTTAAATTAGTTACGAATAAGACAGACCTCAAACTATGCATCAAGTAATATAAAAGTTTTAATGTAATTTAGTGTTTACCTATTTACATTTATTCTTTCTAGTTACGTACAACGACTTCCTCGACAACGCCCTAATCATGCAGGAGAAATCTATTGCCAAGGAAAAACACATAATTCGACAGTCCCACCTTTTCCCCTCAACAAATGCGGGTCCAAGTGGATTACCGTAGGCCTTAGTGCGGGCAGCAGGATTCAATTCCGGTCATACAAATAAGATCAGCGACGATCATGTGTTTTCTTCACTAAAGATGAATGGCAGATTTTGTAAGAAAGACGGTAACACTTCTTAACTTGAAATTGAGGGCTAGCCAGTACAGAGACATTTGTGTTATAAGACTAAAAAGTCGTGGCCAAGAAGTTGTTTTATCTACCAAACATATAATAATTTTATAATTTGCAACAGTTAATCCAGGATAAAATAAGTTTATTGCTGAACAGTGATTTTGTAACATTCTATAAATTATCTTCTAAATCATTGCAAAAACTTAGAGGTGACTATATAACCAATATCTTGTCTTTTTATCCGTTGTACACAAATTCTTATAAGTGCTTCTATATATAGGAAGCTTTATTTTTTTCTTGATACTGTTCTATATGATTTTAATATGATGGAAGAATGAAAATAAAATTAATTCTAGTACATTTTACGTTGTGATTTTTTATTTGTTTTTGCTGCTCTCATTTTTTAAAGTAAGAAAGTGATAAAAATAATGTAAATTACATTATACAGCGTATTTAATTCGCGAAATTGCAATATTGTGTAATATTATGCCAATAGCTTTTAACTATTATTATACGTGTACGAACCTAACATTCAAGGCACCATTCCTGTTCACAAAGCAACCATGTCTTGGTGTTAATGAATTAATAGAAGTGTTGTAATGTTGCCAATTTGAACGATACAACCGTATTGAATTTCATAATATTTATGTTTTACGTGTAATAGATTTAAATACCTCCTTTAACTTTAAAACATTTTCAATATTCATTTAATATAAAAATAAAACAATGTTTTTGTTTAAAAAGTTTATTCAACATAATATTAAATAGCCAAACAATGTATGAATATTAAATTACATTAACGTTATTCTTATCAATCCAACTGTTGTGTGTTTATCTCAAGCTTAACCATTTTATATAAACTTTTATTCCCCGTTACGTAATATTTTCTCCACCAGATAAATGTCCGGATGCTTTAGCTTTTGTAGTCCTAATCGTAAAAAGCACCGAGAATAGGTCTCCCATTCGTATCTTCTAACTAAATTAAGTTGTAGGTTAGTTATTTTAACTTTTACTATTTAAATAATTCTTGTTGACCAATTTGGCATGTATCCTTTTTCAAATATCCCCTTTTGCTTACTTAAACTACTATATCATCAATATGGGAAACGTTTACACCCATTTGTTTAATATTATTGTATGCTGTGGTAAGCCAAACGTTGTTCATTATTGTAATTAACATCCACAGTCGCATTTTTATCGTTTCTATGTTTAGTTGTTATAGTTATCAGTAATTTTAGCGAGAATATCAAGCCATTTTATTTACCGCTTACACTAAATTTCTTTGTATAGTTTTCCTTGATTGTACGAATAACTCGCTCCACAATTGACGCCTTTTTAACCAGCTATATGTTCGAATAATGATTAATACATTCTTATCCATTAGCTTCTTAAATTGTGCATTATAAAAACTCCTTCCCTGCGTCAGTCTGTAAATCTTAGGACACGTCCTTCCTGTAGAATTTTCTCCATAGCCAGTCTTTACTTCGTTAGCGCCTTTACTCTTAATGGTTGAGTCCAAATAAACTTTGAAAAGCAGTCGATAACTACAATATGTATTTAAAACCTCGATTTTTCGCCGAACTAACTCGTGAACTCTGCTAAATCAAGCTTGCCATAAATCATCTAGACCTTTTATAACAACGCGACGCCTTCTGAATTTTTTTTTTAATTGGTTTATGTAATTCGTTTAACTATATCCTCTTTAATACGACTCATTTACGTTACCGAAGATCGCTTTGTCTAAAAAGATTCATCGTGTTTCTAAGCTTCTTAAGAGTTTTCAGGCAGCTCCTCACTTACTGCCGACAGTTATGTTCGAATGAATCTAATTTAAGTTGTGTGCGACTCTCCAGAGTCATAATTTATTGAGTTCTCTCATGCTGTTCCAGAAACGTCTTCCCATACTATGCTACCGTTTTGTGAATATTACTTATTTCACGACTGTGTGAAACTTTTCTTTCATCATTTTGATCTTAGCTTTAGTTCTAGCTCTGCTAATTCTCTCCTACTTTTTATTTTGTTGAAAAGTTTTTTACTGATTTATCAACATAGTCCTTATTAGCACAATCTAGATTATCTATAGGAGGAGAATATTACACAATCGTCTATTTTCAATTGTTGTAATTGCCGTCTGCGGTAAGTGGAATTGTGCTTTCCCATTTGATGAACAGAAGAATTCACTTCGGCTGCTGCTAACGTGGTCGCCCAAATTTATCAGTACTGGTTTTGATGTGTAACCACCAACGAATTTAGGTGACGGCCAAATTTGTCTATATTCATTCCGCTATACTTTCGCTTCTTTCAGTTCCTCAATAATAGACGTAATTTTCGTTATATGACCTGTGTGGCCAGCTTTTCTCAGATGCAATTTAATAACCTAGTCTATCAACCAGCTCATTTATATCATCCCTCCCCATAGACATACTGATTAAGTGCATATTCACTAGCATCTGTCACCCGAGCGCGTGACCTCTTCCGCCCAAATGACTTATAGTGGAAGAACGTGGACGGCTTATAGGGCTCGCAATTGAAGGAGCAATTAAGGGTTTAATGATATGAGTTGTTAAAATCCCCTGTATCCTTTTACTCGTTTTTTAGGATCGAAATTAACATGATGAACATTGGTACGCCTTGTATATCACGGTACTGTTCTTTATCTTTGTTTAGTATAGCCGTAGGACGCGTTTTTAAGATTAGTTCATAGAGACCTGGAGTTCCTTATATCGCTATACCACCTATAACGAGATCCATTACCATCGATCTCTAAGATGCATTACCTATTTTGATTGATTTGTTGTAGGGATCCATATGAACCCCAATCGTTGTATCGTACTCTCCCTGGAGTATCTGAAAGTACCCCTCGATATAAGTTCTGTGGGTACTTGAATATTGTTCAAGGATTCATTAACAGCTTCAGATTTTGCTCAAGTAAGGTTTGATATTTCCTTTCTCGGAAATTGTTTTGAAAAGACTTGTCAGCATTGATTTCCTCTTCTTCCTCTTCCGTAAAGGATTATAATCAAATTCTATGTCTTCTACTGGTCTTGCAGTAGGTGTTTTCTGGTTCGTTGGTTTATGGCGTTGAAGTTCTGCATCATTGTGGCTACTTCACGAGAAATTTTCCAATGTTTTGTTCTAGTTTTGCTGGTGTTATATGGTTTTTCTCTCTTTAATAGTTTCAGTTTTAATATTTTTTAAGCGGTTCCGTAATAGGTTTGAAATGGCTTTTCTAATAAGTTTTCTGCTTCGTCCGTCCCATTTTCATAGCCAGCTGCTTTTTTTCGTATAGCTTGCTAGCTTTAATGATTTCTGATGTAAGAGCTTCTTCCTTCATTTCGGGTTTGCACTTGTATCAACTTTATTTTGAACTGATCATTTTTTCTGTCGTAGCTGTTTTATATAACAGTCGAGAAATTTTCGATATCTGCCGTTTTCAATATCACTGTCTTTATCTATAACTAAAAATCCATATTTGTCATTCCAACATTCAGAAACATATTTCTTTAATATTTTCAAACGTCATATCGGCACCTACATGTTCGTCGTTAAATTATGTTCGTAGAATTTATATCATCTTGCTTTAAATAAAATTAAAAATTTGCGTTATCACGAATCAAATGCTTTGGTATGCGAGCATAAAGATTGACAACAATAAAAGGAATCTACCTGCTTTATGTCTGCCCATACTAAAGAAATCTTTAATTTTATTTTGTTTGTCAGGATACAACGTCGTCAGTAAAAATAAAAATTGATTTGACGGCCTTCTGATGGATTCTAGTACATCGTCGTTTTCCTTGAAAGGAAAATCACCATATGTGGTACAGTTTTTTCAAAACTCTTTCCAAGAATTGATATTTGGCTGATACAGCGATTTCGAGGTAAACGTAGACATTCAAATCGGAGTCCGTTTTGATCTGGTTAGCAGGCTAATTCATACGTTGTTTTACCACATTGTAGAAGGACCGCCAGATTATACAGCGCACCACTGTTGGTAGTACACAGCCCATGTCTGCGCATACGATACCTATCGTTAAACACACAGTCCAAATTTCTAACAGGTAACGTACACGTGCTTGACGACCACGCATTCTGGAGTTTGACTGATATAAAAGTGAAACGACTTAGAGTTTATATCATTCTTGTGATGCTCAGTGATCAAGGAAGGAAGTGGTGTTGTTAACACTTTAAATCAATAAATTGCCAATTGAACTCCATTTACCCGGCTACCAATACTGTGGACCTGGCACAAAACTACCAAGAACGCCTGCGCCGCGGTTGACGTTGAATAAATCCTCTCGACAGAGCGTGTTAAAGATCACGATATATAGCGTATTCGCATAGTCAAGATCTAAAACATCGACACGAAGCCGACCATATTCTACAAGAACGTGCGGGAGAGGTAAAGTCAAAAAGACGCAGATTTTCGAGAAAAATTGCGCTTGACGTAACCAACGCAATGAAAGTAAAACGAAAACTGGGAATGGAATAAGAAAAAAATCATTCAGGAAGTTTGTATTTTTCAAAGCAAAAGATGCGCTTAAGGGAAAAAAGAGTGTTAATCTAAAAGAAGGTGCGAAGCTCTTCTCTTATGGCTGCCTAAAACTGCTATCAAAAAATGCTGGTGGTAAGAAAACATACAAATTCCACGCATCATACCTTTGCCGAAAACAAAGAGGTTTTCTACCATTCCTTATTCCATTATTTGCGGGATTAGTTGTGCATTAGGCGGTCTAGCTTGGTGGGCTGCTGGTATAGCACAAGCCGTTAATAAGCGAAAGCAGCACGTAAGGATTAGAAGAATCACAGAGACATAATAAAACAATGGAAGCTATTGCTATAGGAAAGAAAGGAGATGGCTTATATTTAAGACCTTACCGTAAGGGCATGGACTATATTTACATCAGAAAAAAAACCACTAAATCGACTGCCACGCAGAGCACTTACCAAACATCGATTATTTGCAAATTTGGAGAAAAATGCCTCCTCAATTTTCGTGTGTGTTTTTATGGGGGATAATTTACCGAAGTCCCCTAAGTTCAACGAGTGCGCAGTCGTTAATTTAGACAGTACGGAAGGACCTGTACCCACTGGTTAAGCATACACTAAAAAAAGGACCTATTGTTAAATATTTGATTCGTTCGGTAACTTAAACCTCCAACCGAACTTATTAAAATTTCAAAAATTGCCACATACTGTATAACCATAAAACTATCAGAACTATGACGAAATCAATTGCGGGACACCTGTGTTTAAAATTTCTATATAAGTCTACAACTTAGCAAGAATAATTAGTCATGTCGCATACGTTTACGTTGATAAGTTCGAGCCAGCGTTCTCTCCGCTACCTACTATCCTCCCATCGAGTTGATAATAGGTATGCATACGCACTCTGACTAATAGGTGTTACATACTTATAATTACAATACGGAATATACACGATGGTCAAAATAAATTCTATTATGATAATCAAGTACTAACAATACCAACAGGAGCTTATGAAGTGACGGATATGAAACGTTTTACAAAATTTTTGGCTGGTGCTACAACAAAAGACAAAAATGCCATGATCTCATTGAAGCCTAATAACAGTACGCTTAAATGTGAATTAACTAGCAATTTCACTATCGATTTCACGAAGGCTGATTCTATTGGTGGAATGTTAGGATTCAGTAAGAAAATTCTTCAACCAAATGTAAAACATGAGTCAGATCTACCAATTCAAATTATTAAAGTGGTAACCATACGAGTTGAGTGTAATATTACGACAGCTTTCCTTTCTACGACGACGTTTATCACACACTTTATTACGAATTTGCTCCCTCGTCGAACCAGGATATAGTATTAATATTGAACCGCGAAATATTATTTACTTGCCAATCAACACGTCACGGTTAGAGAACATTACTTTGAAATTGGTGGACCAAGACGGTGATCTAGTGGATTTTCGTGGTGAGAAAATAGTTATTCGATTGGAGCTAAAAAAGTATGGGCCTGAATTTTAATCTACAATATAAAAACATCTTTACCCACATCAAGCTTGTCAGTCTAAACGAAGCTTGTAATCAGTTAACACGTGAAAAACATAGCGTTTTTGCAATCTTAGGATTTCACGTAATCAACAATGGACAAGTAAACATATCGAGGGTTTGCAGTTCGAGGAAGCAATAACAAAAGAAGAATTCCATACCTATTATCCTCGAGTGAGTAATTTCAAAATCTAACGATGAAATACGCATATCTGTTCAACATCAAGATATCTATACGTTACCTAGTTGAAAGTTTTATTTACATCGAGGTACTTTCAAACCAGCAGCGGATGGTACAGGCAAACTGTAAATTGACCAACAACGCCTACCTGTTCTTTTCGATCAGATTCGCTATGAAATTAACGTGTGGAAGTGGACAAATGTGAAACCTGTATCACTAGCACTATTAAAGCCTACCTATCATACAATGATAGCGAAAGCAAATCTTTGGAGATCGCTGGTTGGTGTCCAAATTCTGATACGCAACCGACTATATCTGCAACTACTAATAAATTTAACGCTTGTATACCATTAAAGTTTTGCTTAGGATATGCGGAAGATTACCAAAAAATAATTATAAACGCTAGTCAGGAGCTTATCTTACTTCGCAAGTGGTAGTGATCTTAATTGTTACAGAACACTGACAAGAATGGTACAAAGACTGCATCATTCGACATTGAGAAAGTAGAATGCACGTACCACACACTTACTGTAAGCGATGAAATTAGATTGAAGCTTTTGAAAACATTAAACAATAACAAATCTATCTACCTTCCATTTTAGGAAGTGGGAACTTTATGAATTACCCTCTTTACGTAAACAAGGACAGATATATGGCCTGTCAAAACTAGTACAAATTTGGAGAAGCCGCGCTACGTTATAGTGCTTTTCAAACACAGAGGAAAGATAATTTGAATGCTGATGCCTCTAAATTTGACCATTCATCAATTAGTAACATAAAACTTCATTTAAATGCTGATAGCTATCCATATGGTAATATGAATCTTCAAATAAACGAGAAAAGTACGCGATTGCATATCGTATGTACGCAGCCTTCCAGTCAAGTTATTACAATAGAAATAATCAGCCCTTGCTCGATTATGAATCATTCAGAGAGTGTGCTTTATATGTTATCGATTGTGCTAAACAAAAAGAAACAGTCAAGTCCTCTATCGTTGACATAAAATTGGAACTAGAGTCTCTTAACAGTTTAATGAAATACAGTGGCTTATTGTCTCATTCTACACGACAATATCGTAGAGTACACTCCATTGTCAGAACTGTGAGAAAGATTATGTAAAATGACGTTAGTGATGACATGCAAGGTTTTGTTATAAATCAAGAGTTTGTAGTGAAGGAATTGGCAATAAGTGACGGAAAAATGATAAGCCACTTCATATTTAAACCGAAAATTCCGTTTCATAAACTAAATGCGAAAGACAAACGTCTAGTGACTTGGTTAGAAAACAATCATCATTCCCTACGTTATAGCGATGGGCATACCGATTTGTGTGAACTACCGAAGATATTGCGTCGTTTCACAACACGTACTGAGTCCATTTACGTAAAAGGACATCAAAAAGAGAATGTAATTAAGAACTACGTTAATGTTCCTGTAATAAACTTAGAGCATATTGAAAATGTTCCTAACATTAGCAAATCCGTCACCAATTGTTGTATGTATCACCAAACTAACTTGAAAATCTGTTCTATATCAAATGTTAAACTTTATGTAAATTCTAAGGTTATAATAAATATATAGTAATTACTGGTGTATTATTATTAGTGCCCCCCTCCCCTTACAATTTCCTACATTTGGTTATTTATACACTTTGTATTTCACTGCTAGAGCAGTTTGATCTAGTTTGCGAAAGTATTTAGATCGTCAGAATGTGGTTGGCATATTCAGCTTCACGTTGGCCCGAGGCGGTTGATTTAGAGTCAACAATCGGACGGTTAAGAAGAGAAATCGAAGACTACCATCATGAGTTCACATTAGAAGGCAATCGGTCCTGGATGTAGATCCCTATTCAGAAGACAGAAGAAGAGTTAATGAACAATCCTTTCTGCTCTAGACGCCATTAAAAATTATGAAATAAAAAAGATCTCTTTAGAAGATCTAATTAAAATTTTGGTGCGTGAAGAGAAAGAAGACTATTTAATCATCGATTATTTGCCGTATTATCTTGTCGACAATTTAATTGGATGGTCTTAGTAAAGAAGACAAAAATGACGTTAAGGGTAGCCAAGAAGATGAAAATGGCGTTAAGAAAGCGAAGAAGATAAAAATGACGTTAGGAAAGCGAAGAAGAAGCAGGCTGCTCCTGTCTACTACAAATGTTTTTAAACTATACATACATTAATATTGTCATATAATTTAGAAAATATATATGTTATGTACTTTCTTTTTATTCAATTCTTTCATCATTAGTTTACTCCCAATAATATGAAAAAGTCATTCCCAACGATAATAGCTGTTGTTCTATGAATTCTTACGATTATTATAACGAAATGATGACGTTTCAAAAATAGAAGCTGTCATTCAAACGTCTGGAACGGGTCTGTGACCGCGTATGCGTAAATTGTTGAATTAACAATAAATATGATACTGAACGAACCTTGATAACTTTTTATTTAAGTAAATAAACATTTTTAAGTTCTTTTAAAACCTTTATTTTTTTCTTTGCATGTATAATTTAAATATTAACAAAGAAATCAGATCTTTATTTAAATTTATTCAATTCAAATAGCAAATTTTTCTAAAACACAATCAGCTATTCAGAGCTAATTTCGTTCGACAGTTTATTTTCACACACAAATATTTCGACATATTGCTTGATCGATCCCAAGTCGATATTCTCACGATTTTGTGCTATTATTCTTAACAGTGAATCATAATAAGATGGAAAATCAAATTCTACCAATCTATGTAACCTCTTCGTCACCGTGTTTAACAATTCTATTAATGTTTCAATGGCAATTTTGTCTAGAGTAAATTCTACAGTACGCCTGCTTACTCTTATCAGGGGTATCATTTTTTCTTTTGGTTTGCGTTTACCACCCACGTAGCACAGTTTTAATTTAAATTGATCTAATATTTCGATTGTGTCATGATCCACCTCATCCTTATCGCCACTTTCCTCTCGACATAAATCGCAGCACCATACTTGCGGATCCGTTTTCATATGTTCCTCTATTTGCCCTTTTTGCCTCAAAAATACATGGTCCCATTCATAACTCGTGAAGGATATACCGTTCTTCTTATTTCTTCTTAGCATAGCTACTGGTAAAAACCCTCTGGCCGGACTTAGACCGGTGGATATCGAATAATAGCGGCTTAAAGGGTATGATACTTCATTAATCAATCGAATCTCCTTTTCAATACTTTCTTCATGTTTTTGTAGTAGGCTATCTAACATGTCGTCAGGTAACCAAGTTGTCGAAGATTCGGACGACGAAGATGATGGTTCGAAATTAGACATTTTTGAACTCTACTGCTGCTCTTTGCAAAATGAATCTCTTTTCTTTGTTGTGACCTATTTGTTAACTTTCGCTTGCCCCTTCTTCCGTTAATTTAATAAATAACTGATTACTTAAAAACGGCTCTGTAATTTAAAATTGTCTAGATATTATCCGTACGGATAAACAAGAAACGACAAGTCTGTAGAATCGCTTACACAGCAATTGTCTCTTACGCGGAGGTCAATGGAATGTTTCAATGCATAGCGCTGACGTCTACATTCCTAATACATGTGTTTGTTCAAGTTTTAATTGAAAAGTAATAATTAGTAAAATGATTTATGCTATTTTAAATTTTAATGTGAATAATAAAAAGACATATGTAATTTTATTATTTAATGTTAGAATTTCATTCTAGTTATTAAGTTTCTAGAATTCTTAATCGAATATGATACCTATATAATATTAAATAAGTAAAATAATGCCAATGACGTCATCAGCTAAGGCCCCTCACCCCACGTTTCAAAAACCTTCTCCAAGCTACCGCGGATGTCGTCCGCGTGGACGCCATCGCCTTGAGCTGCCCCTCCCACCTACAGCGCCGCTCTGGGGGACCTGGAGGAGAACGGCCTTGAAACTGAGCTAGAAGCCCTATTGTTTACCTACTGCCGCCAGAATTAAATAAAGTAGTTATAGTCATAAATTTATTTATCGCCTAGCCATGAGTATTTTATCATAACAGGATATTAGAAAAATTAGTATATGATGTTTAATATTTAAAAGAGAATAAATTCTAAGTAAGTGATGATTTGAACAGCACACTGGTGCGCCGGGCAGATAATGAAATAATTAATAATATAGTAATAATATAATATGTAATATTTAATAAAGAAGTTTAAGTTATCTGGGTTCCAAATTACTTGTACATGTGATCTTTACAAGGTTCAATACAATACAATAACTAAAGTATGTTAGCGCACAAGTGTTGGTAAAAGGTATTCGGAACGAATCCGACCTGCCAACGTTAACAAATGTTCATCGTATGAAAAGCAGACGACACTACTAACTGTAAGTGAAATAGCAGCCTTGCTGGAGGTTCGAAAAAAAAATTAAATTAATTAAACCTTAATGTATTTTTAAAGTTGATTAAAGTATGTCTACTAATTGAAATATAATGAAATTCTTAACGTATCCTTTTAAAGTAAAATAAAAAAACAACGAACGTTGCCAATTCATATATTTATGTACAAAAGAAAAAAAGAAATAGGTAAATAGCGAAACCTTGAGCTTTCGTAGCGGGTTGCAGTAAAAGTACGGGGCTGAGTAGAACTTTCTCTATGAGAACTGCTACCTCAGTCAATCGGTGATTCAGGGGGAACCAGAAGTAATCTTCGGCCAGTAATCTTCGGCCAGCAACTTCGATCCGTAGATCCAAGTACCCACCCAATTCGGCACAAATTCAAATAAAACGAGCACCATGCTCTAAGGCGGATGAAAATCTCTTCCTTAAAATGGTCAAACTAGAAATTGATAACCGGAAACTGGGAACTAGAAACTGGACACTAGAACCTAAAACCTTTGATGAAATAAAAGATAAAAAAATTGTAGAAAGACAAAATGGGGCAATGAAATTCTTATCATTGACGCCCTGGACAAAAAAAATAAATCCCAAAGAAAAGCGAATGAACTTCACCAAAATGTAGCGATAAAGTTCGAATCCTGCTTCCAAGCAGACGTATACGGAAATTCCAAAACCAAAAATTCCAAAAACTTCAATTAAAACGTTATCGCACTCATCCAGCAGACAATCAACTGCTCTGCCACACACACCCGTATGCTGCAAGTGCTCGCTAAGGAATGCGGAAACAGGAACAGAGATTCACGGCGTTTAGTCAAGGTGAACACTACCTTGACCAAAGGAAACGACACCGGATCTACCAAAGTACTTCCCCAGCGACGCAAATATCTAACAGATGGCGCCAACAATACCACAGAATGATTAAACTCCCCAAATAGATCGATAAACGCGTTCGATAAAATACGACCGCAACAGTTTGTAGCACTAATTAACGGTACAATTGAATTTTGTTGTCGCGTAATGTTTGTTCTTTTTCGGTTACATTTATTCTTGATACTAATGTACTGGATAAATTTAAACATCTGTCGCCGAAAGATGTAGGTGATTCGTTAAAATTTTGTTCTAGACGTTGTAATTCCGATGTTAAAGATAATTCACTTCTTTTATCACTAAATGTTGTTATAAGAAGAGTGAGTAAATTGTCCCAACTTGTAGTGTTTCTAATTGATGTTATTTGTGCCGCTTTTGTGCCGGGTAATTTATTTATTATTGCTCTGAATAGAAAGCTATTGTATGCTGAGTCATTTGCTTTAGTCAATGTTTGAACAAAAGAATCGCAACTCAATATGAATGTACAAATAAAAAGAGGATTATCGTCAAAATTGGGAATTGTTTCAAGATGATCTCTCATAGAAATGGTTGAGCCATATCGCTCATTTGTATTTTCGCAAATTGTGTCAAAATATCGTTTATATCTTCCATATCACTCGTGTCGCTCATATACTTAGTTATAATGCACAATATAGTAGTACTTACATTAAAATCAAAAGTTTCATTTCAGTTTCCATTCTTGGTTCTTGTCTCCTTGTTCCTTAATCCTAGGTTTCTGGCGTTGGCGATGCTGTCCTTGACCTGGTGTGTTGTGGCGTTGGCGATGCTGTCCTCTGCTTGGTTGTTGTTGTGGCGTTGGCGATGTTGTCCTCTGCTTGGTTTTGTTGTGGCGTTGGCGATGCTGTCCTCTGCCTGGTTGTTGCGAACTTCGTGCGATGCTTGTCCACTAGTTCACTTCACTTTCCAAATCACGATGATTTTCGAAAGTTTTGGTTTTCGGGAAGTAAAGTGTAAAAACACGCGACTTTTATTTTCACTAAAAGCCTCTTGGCAATCCTACTGACTGCACCATTTACGTTTTTCAAATAAATAAATTAATTTAAAAAAAAATTCATTCAATAAACGAAGTGCAACCTCTATCATTGGATACAGAATTACATGTGAGTAACATACATAGGAAAACTTACGTCTAACAATAAGAAACATGATACAATGTAATGTGCAAAATAAGAATAGTATGTGCAGTACAAAGATACGCTCTTTATCTAGCATATACAATATAATACGTGGTAAAAATATTTCTTGCCGACTGGGTAAAAAAGAAGAAAAAAACTCCACACCTGATTACACTGACAAATTCATTTATTCAAACAAGCTACTGTACTAATCTTTTATTAATGCTCTTACTTCAAGTAAGTTGTTTTTATATAAAATAATTCTAATATATTCTAATTATAATTACAATTATACAATATTAACTACAATTTATATGTAAACTTCCCACGAATTATCTATATGAAATATAAATTTATTTCTATTCAATACAACAACAAATTATGAAAAACAAATAATAATAAAAATTGGTATAAAATATCAACATTTACTGAAAAATTGCAGTGTTATCTTTTTAACCAACTCTCCTAAATAAACACAAAAGATAGATTAAAAGAAAATATAACCTGATTATAACTACAAATACAAAAAAAAATAATAATAAAACGTGGCATCTCAGTATCAACCAACGATGAGAATTTTAAAAATACGTCAATATTATATAACAAATAATCGTAATTCTGAATCATTGCACGAAGGAATACAGCTACAATAATTCACAACATCACTTCAAATAATATATTACAATCACAGTCACTGCGCCAACGAAATTTTAATAACAGAAACATATTGTCATCTTATTGAAGATGATACTTCGCATAGTATCAGTTCAAGAGATTAAAAAACACATTAAAATATAAATAAATTTCAAGATCTATTAATTGCATTTGCATTCTCTCTCTCTGATCCTTAGCTGGCGGCTGGCGGAGGTTGTCCACGCAACCTGCTGTGTAGGTGCCGCAGGATTTCGGACTTGTTCTATGATCCCTCTCCACGCTTTCCGGTCCCCATGGACCGCCATCGGTGGTCCTAGCTTGATTGAGGTCGAGACGCCGGTTCTTCAAGTCGTCTTCCACTTGTTTTGTCCACGTTTTCTTTGGCGCGGTGCGTTGTACTTTCCACTGGACGGGTCGCTGTTTCTAGAGAAGTCTTTGCGGTATTCGGTTTGCGCCCATTCTGCAGACGTGGCCAAACCACCTCAATCGTCATTGCTGGATCACTTCACCGATGGCTGGTTGTTGTTGACAGGTTGTCCGAATGGTTTCGTTGGTAATGCGGTCGCGCAATGAAATTCCCAGGATCTGTCGCAGACATCGCATTTGAAATACCTCAAGTTTGTCCAAATCCGGTTTAAGCAGGGTCCATGTTTCTAATCCATAGAGGAGAAATATCCTTTGTTTGCTAAAATTAAGCGAAACTTCATATTTGGATATAGCGTTGAATTTAAAACAATATTTATTAATAAAAGAATCTTCTACACTCAAAAACTGAGGTACTTTACTCTTAGCGTACTTTCATATTTTTGACCTTCCCTCGTATACAATTAAATTTTTGGCATATTTGATAAGTGTTATTTTAGTTTTAAGACATGCAGAGGTAAAACTGTAACAAAAAAGAGTTACTAAATTTAAAGACAAAAAGAATTTCCCATATGCTGCGTACTTTCTGCCGGTCACTGTATATTAAAAAATATAAAAAAAACATCGTAAATGTGCAATTAATGCAATAAACACGCAAAGGTATTTAGGGGAATATTATCAATTATACCCTGAATTAAGAAAAAAATCTCCAGAAATTTAAAGAATTTTTAAGAATGTCAATACCAACCTTTGATTATATTTTTAATAAAATACATTCCAAATTAGAAAAAAAAAATGGACGAATTTCAACAAACTTCCTATTGATCCGACAGAGAAACTAGTAATAACACTGAGGTAAGAAGGATATATTTTATTACGTATTCATATATCTTTATTATCATTGTTTGCATACACAAAACTGTATATTAAATTTTGAATTTTCATTCAGCACTTTCTGTTTTAATGGTAGATTTCGAATATGTGGAACCAAACTTAACATAAAATTTAAGTCTTCTTTCTCTGCATTTGATTTAAGAAATTCTAGTTTCTGGGTTTCTAATTCTATCAATACAGGGTATTCCACGTAACTGGTTCATTAAAAGTTTATGATGTTCTATTATTTGCTTATATTTGAGATTTTGGCACCAGTATCTGTTCGATTGGAACTATAAATACAAAATACCTTAACCAAAATATCACTTCCGGTTGACCGGAAATGGATATCAACTATGTTATTTTAAATAGAATGATATAATTTTTTATTCATTTTTGGTTTCTGCAACTATAAATACGTCAGTTTTCATTAGCTATTCCTATAGCTACATGTTGCTGTTTTTGAGTTATTTAAGTTTTTCTTTTTTTTTAGTCATAATCATTGCATCATTGAGAAATTAATATCTCGGTTAATACTGCAAGTAGAGACTCCAAATTTGCTATGTTATGAATGTAGATATAACTCTTTGAAACGGTAAGCACACTTTACATTCTAACATACAGGGTGTTCAAAACTGAGGAACAAAGTGACATATTTTCAAATGCAGAAAACTCAATTTTTTTAAATAGAACACCCTGTATTTTAATTCGAATTAGGAAGTAAATATCATCCCCTATCACTTTATATGAGCATCCCTATACCTATATTTAATAGATTTTGAGATATGAGCGACTTTTTGTTAAACAGACTAAGTAGCCCTATCTTTAAATGTTTGTAGCTGGCTCTGAAATGAATTCACGTCAAATTCATGTATTGTTTTTGAATAACCATACAAGGATGTCTGTTCGAATAGTCATTTCTATTAATATTGCGTTGTACGAAAGTGTAATTACAATGATATACATAAACACTTTTGGTTAGTCAATGAATTTGACATTAATCCCATTCAGAGCCAGCTACAAACACGCAAAGATAGGGCTACTTAGTCTGTTTAACAAAAAGTGGTTCATATCTCAAAATCTATTAAAGATAGGTATAGGGAATGCTGATATAAAGTGATAGGGGATGATATTTACTTCTTAATTCCGAATTAAAATACAGGTGTGCTATTTAAAAAAAAAGAATACTTAGTCTGTTTAACAAAAAGTCGCTCATATCTTAAAATCTATTAAAGATAGGCATAGGGGGGAATGCTCATATAAAGCGATAAGGGATGATATTTACTTCCTAGCCCCGAATTAAAATACAGGGTGTTCTATTTAAAACAAATGAGTTTTCTGCATTTAAATATGTCACTTTGTTCCTCAGTTTTGAACACCCTGTATGTTAGAATGTAAAGTGTGCTTACCGTTCTTAGACTAATATCTACATTCATAACATAGCAAATTGGAGTCTCTACTTGCAGTATTAACGAGATATTAATTCTCAATGATGCAATGATTATGACTAGAAAAAAAGAAAAACTTAAATAACTCAAAAACGGCAACATGTAGCTATAGGAATAGCTAATGAAAACTGACGTATTTATAGTTGTAGAATCCAAAAATGAATAAAATATTATATCATTCTATTTAAAATAAGAAAGTTGACATCCATTTCCGGTCAACCGAAAGTGATATTTGGTTAAGGTATTTTACATTTATAGTCCAATCGAACAGATACTGGTGCCAAATCTCAAAAATAAGTAAAATAACACAGGTCAACACGATTTTGAGTTGGTTCATGTTACCTCTGATTTTGATTACTTATGCCAAACTAAGAAGAAAAAATATTTTTATCTAATAAAGTTTGCTTTTTAGATACCAGAACGAAATTTCAACATTTATGGAAAAGGTCTATTTTTCAATGTTAATCATATTTAAAATTAAAACAAGTTATGAATTATATATTTTAATTAATTTTTATTATAAAAGACAGCACAAATAAACATAAAAATACAAAAATAATACAAAAGTAGCTTTAAAAATGAATACTTTTAGTCTTTCTAGTGTAATCGTCAGAACTTTCTCGTATGAGCATCCAAATGTAGTCACCCATCATTTCTCATTATATTGTCCTTGATATCTTTGTTCAAAGTTCATTATATCCGGTGGAAGCGTTCCCCTTGCTCTTCTGAATATTCACCCAAGTTATCTTGAATTTATCCAAGTGCGCATGTAGCATGTGCACTTGAGTGACATTCTGCAACCCATGACTTTGAAGCTGTCAAGCATATTAAAATAAGCTCGTCATAATTCTCGGCCTTCTTGTTACCAAGGAAGCCATGAATGACTGCTTTAAGCTGAGCCACGCTTGTTTTTCATGAGTACTCAGAGCTGAAGAAAATGTCCACTCGCCATTATTTTCTTTATTTGTGGACCGACGAAAAATACCAGCTTTAATTTTAGCCTCTGACAGTTTTGGGAAATGTTTTTAAATATTGAAAGGCTTCGGAGTCTTGACGAAGAGCCTTTACGAATTGCTTCATGAGTCCTAATTTTATGTGCAGTGGAGGCATTAAAATACGATCAGGCTCTACAATTGGTTTATTTTTTACATTATGTTGTCCGATTTGAAACTCGCTCCGTTGAGGCCATGAATGCTGCTGGTAGTGAAGTGCATCGGCTCTACTGCCCATAAGCAAAGGTAACACGGATATTTAGTGTATCCCCTTGCATTCCCACCAGAAAACAACCATTTTAAATCCCCTATCACGGCCAGGCAATACTGTTCATATTTTAAAACTTGAAGAACCATTTTAACGCTTTCGTAATTTTCTTTGAGCATTACAAATGAGCCAGAGGAAGTGATGGAAATTTATTCCCATTATGAAAAGAACAGCTTTTAAGCTTCTTGTAGAGCTGTCGATGAAAAGACGCCATTCAGAAGAAATGCTAGGATTCCGATTGCATCAAACAAACCTTTCACATCATTACAGTAACACAGTCCGTCTTCCTTCGAAAAACCCAGCAAACATTTCATGACGCTTTCTTTGGTCACTTATTTAACGTTGTCCTTGAGCAAATTCCACTGTTTAGCCGTGAAGCTAATATTTCTGCTTTAATTTTAGGAAGTTTAAATCTCTTATTAAGTCATTAAACTCTTCTGCATCAATGAGATGTGGTTCAATAGATGGTGTCGCGATTACGTACTCGCTGCCTTCGCTATTATCAGATAATTGTGATAGCGGTACCATCTCTTGAGTCTTCACGTTTGGACTACAAGAACTGGAAAAATTTCACTGTGAGGTACTGGAGCAGACGTTGATGGTAGGTTTGGATACTGGATCTTCTTGGCATTTTTCCAGCACGACGCATACGTGGATTAACAACACAAAAATAGCAATCATTGAGTGATCAGTTGGCTCTCTCCATATTCTTGGTACTGCAAACTTCATCTTTTTTTTCTCCTCGGTACCAGGCTGGAAAAAAAATTAATATCATTCATTAACAAATGACGCATTTAATGTATATTTTAAAAATATGTAAATAGGTATACAAATGTACTTTAAATATAAGGTGTATTTTCTTACCTTCTAAAGTTTTTGCAGTTATTACACGAGAAGTGAGGCGCCCATATTTATTCTGACTTCGTACGGCATGTTAAAATAAGCTTCATAGGCTTCACAAAGTTTCTTATTTGATGATAAACTAAATTTTTTGGCTCTCACTTTCATAAACTCACCACAAACATAGCAAAAAGAGTCCACGTCGTTTTTACACATTTTCGATGACATTTTTAGGCCTCGCGACACATAAAATACGTTATTCCTCTAGAAAGCGCACTCGCATACTGCCAGGACACTCTGCTACCTCTCACTTCACACCCACAGTCCTCTCACCCTCTCTTGCATCATAAATGCAACGGCTTTTAAAAAATTTGCAAAACCACCGTATATTTAGTTTCATTATATTAAGTAAAAAGCAAACTTATTATTATTAATTGGAGTTCCTGTTTACTTTTCGATTTATATAATCAGAAAATAATCACTAAATAAAAGACTCAAAAAAAAAATTTTTTTTTGTTGACCTGTGTAATAGAACATCATAAACTTTTAATGAACCAGTTACGTGGAATACCCTGTATATTTTCCAAATGGTCTACTCTCTTCTTTTTCGGACGCGTGTTCGATGTTCTGAGTGCTGCTGGTGGTAGTTGCGATGTAGTTGGTAAAGAAGTGGACGTTGAATGGATTAGTGGAGTGTTAGATCGCCTGTACCTGGCGAGGGAGGGGATGTTGAAAGAGTGGTTGAAGTACTAAATGTATCGGTATTGGTTGTTGCCAAGACTGCAGCGGTAGATGTTTGTGATTCGGATGACTGATAAACATCAGTACCTTCATTGATAGTTATCTCTTCATCCGTAAATAATTCATTGGATGCTGCTGTCTCTGAAGCAGTGATATTCGAAAACCTTGAACGGGATGTAAATTGACCTCTTAAAAATAAGAGAGAGTGATAATGAGGCCAAGATACCTCATAGATCGCACTTCCTCCGGCGAACGAGGAGTTGGGATTTTACGATATTCCCTTCGAAAAGTATCCCGCAGGTTCTTCCATTTATTTTTAATGGCTGTTTCTGAAAAAGGTACCTCGATTATTATATAATTATATATATATATATATTATCTCAATCCAAATGTTATACAAGTGTTATCTATAGAAATGTATATAAAAGTAAAGTTGGTAACAAGGGAGAAAAAAGGGAAACTGGTAGTAGTGTGTAGAGACGAGAGAGCCGTTGTAGTTGTGACCATTGTGACCAGTACAATTAGTTTTTACATTAAATATTAAAACAAGAGACCAAGTGTTTTATTTGAGACGATAATAAGAGACGTAGAAAACACAAGATATAATTATAACTAACTGTTATCACAAAATATAATTTGTAGTTGAAATGATGTTCAATATACGTTAAATGTATCTTTTCTAGCAAATACATGTCTCTTATCGGTTTTCAGATATTTAACGACAGGAAATTCGTTTAGAAATTTGGCCTTTAACTACAGGATGGGCATTTCAACAGTAGCTACACTTATCAAAGAAACATGTTGCATCTTGTGCGAAACTTTGTATTCAATTCATATGGCTGTACCAACAGAAAAGTGCTGGGAAAGAACAGCTGCCGACTTCCATGCAAAGTGGCAATTTCCAAATTGCTTAGGTGCCATCGACGGGAAACACATACGGATAAAATTTCCAGAACGTTCTGGATCTATGTTTTTTAATTATAAACATTTTTTTTTCAATTGTTTTAAAGGCTGTGGCTGATGCGAACTATAAATTTATTACAGTTGATCTTGGGAGTTTCGGAAAGCAAGGTGATGGTGACACTTTCCGTTCGTCGACCCTTTATTACAAAATGCAAAATGGCGGACTCAATATACCTGCTGACCGTAAACTGCCTTCAGGATCAACTGTAATGCCGCATGTATTTATCGGAGATGAAGCATATCTATTATTAAAGCATTTATTAACGTCATATAACAGAAGTGCACTGGATGTGTATTAGAAACGTTTGAACTTCATGAAGTCATTATTTGAGCCATGTTTGGTTGATTTAATAAATTTGGTGATTAATAATACTACGAATAATTCATCAGATCAAAACTTGTATAAAAGAAAAGAAAGCTGATAATATCCTGTACAATGAAAACGGTATGGCATCGCACATATTTATTTATTTTATTATTTTCATTGAATGTATATAGATTTTAGTTAAATATAACTTCCTTACCATCGTAAAAAGGGAATTCCTATTTGTTTCTAAAACTCTAGAAAGGGATTCGGTGAACAGGTCATGACAAATAGGTAAAGATTTACCGGTTTAGCTAAGAGTTATTATTTTCACCCAGAGTTTTATAAAAAAAATGCATTATCTAACGCTTTCGATGCGATTCAACTAGATTGAATAAACAATAAAGTAACTATATAATACTCGGTATATAAAAGACAAAGTACACAAAATAACATCACACAATATTTTGAACTATTGCAAAGAGAACTGCGCAACTGGATAGAACTACAAAGAAAATTATTGTTAGTATAAATAAGAAACTATAACGAATTGGAGATCGAAAGTTTTTCCAAAGATCGTGTGTCACGTTAAGATATATCGTATAAGTAATATTTTTTATTCAAATTAAACATTAAGAGAAAGTGATAATATTTCCTATTCGGGTAATGAAGCGACACACACAACAATTTTCTTCACTTTCTATGCAAAAAAACTTCAAATTTGGAACAATGGATAATTTACATTAGATGCATTTTTAAATACAATTATATCTTTATCAACTAAGTAGCCGTAATACTCTATTTCATTCGAAAAAAGTTACATTTATCAAAATTTATACGCATATTATGTTTGTCCAACGTTCGCAAAACTTTTTCTAATCTTTCTCTGTGCGTATGATTGTCTGGCCCAGTTACCTTCATGTCGTCTAACAATACCGTTACACCTGGAATATCCTTCAAAATAATGTCAATTTAATAATAATAATATCGTCTTTATTTAATGATGGAACACACAAAGTGAATTTAGTTTAGCTGTTAGCTATTCTTCCACTTAACCTATGATTAATTACTAAATACATATAGTAATTACTAGCTAATAAGAAATAAATATAAAATTCCATAATGCATGCGTGCAGTAAATAAACAAAAAAAAAAATGATAGAAAGTAAATCAAATAAATAAACTAATTAAAATAATAATCATTACCTAAAACTAACAAATCATGACCTAAACTACGCAGCCAGTAAACATCTAATCTGCCTTTTAAACATATTCAGCGACATCTATTTTTGAAATTCTAAAATAAATTCATTATAAATGACCACAGCGTTATAAGTAAAAGACCGCTTAAACATAGCTGTTCTATTATGCGGTATATTCATAGTGTTATTTCTAACATTTATGTTATGGTTATCGCTGCGATGTGTCAGTTTTCTACGCAAATAAATAGGAAATTGATTTTGTAATAGTTTAAATAAGAAAACTAAAAAAATTAACTTTGTAGACGTAACCAGCCTATTTGTTCATATTTAGAGCTAACGTGGTCATATCTGTGGAGAGAAAAAACATATCTACAACAGGTGTTTTGAATAACCTGTAAACGTCTTTTAGTGCAATAATCTAAACATGGATAATACACTAGTACAGCGAATAATAACACAGACATAACAAGCGATTCACATAACTTTTTTTTAAAGGGAAGCTTAAAATTTCTTTATTTATATACAATGCTCTGAGACGAATGTATGTGCACTGACATAACTTTGCTACATGTTCGTGAAATCTCAAATCATTATCTAAAATCACTCCTAGTATTTTAAGGTTTTTTGAAAAAGGTATGACTTCTTGATTTATTTTAATTTCAAATCTCGGTTCGACATATAATCTGTTTCTTTTAGAACAAAATAAAATGGCAGATGATTTGGCAGGATTTAATTGTAAATTGTGACACACCGCAAAATTCTTTACAAGATCTAAGTCTGTATTTACATGCAACGCCGCAACATCAGCGTCAGCAGGCTGGAAAGAATAAAATAGCTGTGTGTCATCTGCATCACCCTGCAATAATGCATGCTTGGTAACTTTAAATAAATCACTGGTACACAGCACAAATAACAGCGGTCCTAGCACTGATCCTTGAGGCACACCAGAACAGATACTGCCCACGTATGACTCAGTGTTATCAACAATAACGCTTTGCGCTCTGCCCACAAGATAGGTTTTAAAGAATGATAAAGATGTAGCATCCAATCCATAATATATCGAAGGCCTTCGAAAAATCCAAGGACACGACCGCAGAAGCTCCATTTTGATCCCGAGCTCTAAAGATATTGTCTGTCAAATTCAGCAAAGCTGTTATAGTACTGTACCCTTCCCGAAAGCCTGACTGAACATCTGGTATGATGTTGTTATTTTTAACGCACGTATTTAGCTGCCTATGTACAATACGTTCTAGTACTTTCGAAAAAATAGATAGAATACTTATAGGACGCAGATCTTGGATGTCATGTGGGTTGGTTTTCTTGGGAATCGGTCGAACTATAGCCCGCTTCCAACTGGTTGGAAAATAACCACGTTCCAGAGTTTATAACAGCCATTTTTATATATTGAAGTAACTAAAATCAATTAAATTATTATGTTTACATGACACTTATTCAAACAGCTATTCCACAATAATGTTGCAACATCTATTCCTTGCCCCCGATCAGTAGAACCTACAGAACCGCTTCTGTCCCGTTTCTCAGCTAACGTAGTACGCACAGACAGAGATGTCTCAGTAACTGATCCAGATCTTAAACGCCGCTGTATATCCAATTGTCCCGCAACATCGAAAGGCTTAACGGGAGTGGCTAAAGGCTGAATCATATCTGAAACCTCAACAGGATTAACAGCACTATCAGACGTTTCAGCACTCGATGATCCACCAACAGGAAGCGCGGTCCGCTCCGGAAAAACATCTGCCTGGACCACTTTCCCAGGAGATATAAGGATACTTTCAAAATTATTTTCCCGCACTGAAGGTGTAGGTGGTGCACTGCTAGATTTTTGTTCTAACAAGATTTCCTGGCTGACATTAGCATCACTTTTCAACAATTGTTCTGCAGTAAAGGTCTCTCCATTCACAGTTAGCTTCCCCTCCCTGATATAAGCATTTAGTTTTTTATCTCTTGCATCCTTCAAGTGCCTCCTGAGCGTTCTGTCTGCTCCTCCCAAGTGAGATCCTCACTGATGTAAATGCGAGTGCTCTTCAACTGTTTCCTATTCAGCAAGATTTCTTTTTTTTTGAGATACGAAATAAATTTTACAATTACAGGTCTGCTATCTTGGTTTTTATTTTTACCCACCCAGTATATATTATCAATATCAGATATGGTAAGTTCCACTTTCAAGTGAGTTTTTATTATGTTAATAGTTGAAGTCACTAAATTTTCTTTTTCACAATTTAAGCCAAAAATAACTATATTATTCTTTTTTAGTCGTTTCTCTAGATACAGGCATTTACTTTTAACTTGCTCAAGTTGATTAGCAGTGTCGGTTTTATCTGCGTGTAAGTTGGTTTTTAATTTATCTATCTTTGTTTTAAGTGATTCTGTTTGCTGTCTAGTTATTTCCGCAATTGATTTAATTATTTTATTGAAAAATTCCGGGTTTTCCTGACAGTCATTATCTGTACTCATTACTACAAAATGTAAAATTAGGATTGGAAAGGAAAAATACTCTCCACACCGTACGGTTCTTCACGGTGACTAAAACACAGAAATGATTGAACCACGGAAAGGTATACAAAAGAGCAAACACCGAAATCCACTCAAAAAGCTAGCGCCAGACGACAAAAATATAAAGGATAAAGGAAAACAGATCCAAAGAAAACTTTCAAAAGTAATCATAGGCAAACGATTTTTACAATTAAAATCAAATATTACTTGTCAGCCTAGATAACAACTTGCACGTAACTATTATAACGCACGCACGCACTCACTCGTACTCTGTGTACGCCGTTGCCATATTGCTGGCGCAGAAGTTACTCCATACATCAATCGTGTAGGTTGGTATAACCCTTTGTGCGTACTTAGCGTTAATATTTCTCTGCTTTCTGATGTCAACTCCAGCTGTAAATACGCTTGTGATAGGTCGATTTTCGAGAATTTTTCTCCACCCGCCATATCCGCAAAAACCTCTTCTACCGTCGGAATCGGGTGTAAATCTGTCACTAAGTTTGGATTAACAGTTAAGGTACATTTACAACCACTTCAGAATTCGATAATTGACAGTTAAAGTAATACGTTTTAAATGGACGCATTTACAACAACTTCAGAGTACACTTCGGCACAAAATTCAAAGTGAAATTCATTGCAAACTTTCACTTCTTTGCTTGACATGTTCAAGCATGAATTGAAAATCACATAATTGGCTGCTGTGATTGGCTGATTCTGTAGCTAGTTTCTAGCGACACTTTGGTCGCTGTCAAAACATTCGATACTACTTCACAGATATTTAGTTTCATTCAATTCATGGTGAATAAATTATATCCTTGTTTACATTTAAATATAAATACCTACATTATGAATGAAGAATTTTACTGCAGTGCATCTGCAATTATAGGCCTTTATTTGATGGAAGTGACAAAAACTACCACTCAAGGCATATCACAGAAAACTGTTGGCAAAATGTGTCAAGATCTATGAAACATCCAGGTAAAAAAAATATGTGAAAAACATTATTTGCATTTAAAATTGTATATATTTTAGTGGCAGAATGTAAAAAACGTTACAAAAGTCTCCGCGAAAAATATAATCGTGAGAAAAAGAAAGAGACTTTATTGTCTCGTAGTGGATCAGCAGCTTCCAGTAGTACTGTATGGCAATTGATGTCTTTCTTTAATTTTATGCAAGATACTGGTGATTCTAGACCGTAAGAATATGTTGGTTTATTCCATTTGTGTTTTACCATATCAATATATTATGTTACCTGTTACATTTATAAGAAAAAACGTTTTTTAGAAACATTTCAAATTTGAAGGATACCAATAATAATCAAATATAGAGAAAGAAGACACAAATTTAATGTAAATGATCATGAATATAGCAAACACTATATAGACAATGAGGAAGTAATTGATATTTATGAAGAAAATAATACTGACACAACATTATTACAAACACACAAAACAATATTGATGATTATTCCAATCAGACGTTGCCTTCATTATCCTCTACGTCAAATAACAGCGGTGACATTAGCAATATGCCTCGCAACGTAAACCAGACCCAGATACAGCTGTTGAAATGGTTAAAGTGGTAAGAAAATTAATGACACAATTGGAAGAATTGTTACAGAAAGGCACTCAGCTACAACACATTTCCACATTTTGGCGATATTTGGAATTAGAACTTTATAATTTACCTAGAGACAAAAGTGATGAATTATCGATCAGATTGGTGTTGATTTAAGGAATTTGAAAAGCAGTGTCGCAACCCATGTTCTAATTAGTAATATTGATTTAGGCCAGTATGTTTGAAGTATGTTACATAATATATCTCAGTTATAAAATTTTCAAATAAATATTTGTTTTAAATAAATATTTCACTTTATTTCTTGTGTTTATCCAACAGTAATAAAATAACAACATATACATTGCATAAAAAGTAAATATGTATTAACTTAATCGACGGATATATTCCAATTGCCATGGACACATTGTTGCTCCAATCCCATTGACATATTGCTTGATATAATTTCTTACATCTAATGAAATACTAGAGCAGTTTCGAGCTCCTAATCTTGATGTTATAGATTGTAGAGCACAGGATGACTCAATTTCTTTCCGCCATTCACCAGGTATGATTTCTCCATTCCGTTCCCTGTCAATAAAAGTATTGTTACAATAAAATTCATTTCCCTTTTCTGTTTTTATATAGTTATGTAGACAAACAGTTGCCTTAATTATAGAATCTACTGTGTCGGGGGCAGCATGAATAGTGCGGTGATATATTCGAAAACGTGCAGCTAGAATCCCAAAAGTATTCTCTATTGTGCGTCGTGCTCGTGAAAGGCGATAATTGAAAATTCTTTCATCCTCCGGCAAAGGTCCCTCTCTTCGTTTGCTATATGGTCTCATCAAGTTCGGTCGCAATGGAAACGCTTCATCCCCAACATAATAATGTGGCATTGGAATATCGTCTGAAGGAAATGGCTTGTCAGAAGGCAGATTTAAAGTTTCAGAATATAGCTTTTTTCCAAACAAACTTTTATTTAATATTCCTCCATCACTTTGGGCTCCATACGCACCTATATCTACGTACTACTAGGTAAACAAGTATCAGGCATTGCATACTCCTAGTAAAACAATACTATATGCTTTCTTATAATTAAAATATTGTGAACCACTATTCGATGGACTTCTAATATTTACATGTTTGCCATCAATAGCGCCTATGCAATTTGGTAATTGCCATAAATCTTCAAATTGCTTTGTTATCTCTTCCCATTTTGCGACATCTGGAAATCTTAAATATATTGGGGCAAGTGTTTCCCATAATACATTGCAAACTTCTTTTATTATTACACAAATTGTTGGAGTTGCAACACGAAATGCATATGATAGAGAGGTATATGAATCTCCTGTAGCCAAAAATCTCAATGTTATTGCAAGTCTACAACCAGCCGGAATTGACTCTCTGTGTGAATGTTTTGTTATCTGTGATCCTACTAAATTTAACAATTTATCAAATGAAGACCAACTCATACATGTGTAATTAAAAAACATGTAAACATCACTTAGTCTCATTTCTTCTAACAAATTATTATAATGTCCTTGTTGCTCTCTTTGGAGAAGCACAGGATGCATCCAATATCGTCTGTGTCGGTAAATTTTCCGTTTTTTTTTGTGTTTGTGTTTTGATAATATACTGATTACAGCTACAGAGCACGCTAAACCTGCTAACATTACTGTATTTTCAATATTTATGGTTTTATCCATTTTTCGTTTAACTAACGACAACATGCAACTAACAAACAGTAAACATACATGAAACTCATAATGAAACCCATACATACGACATGAATTAAGCTTCAAAATGTTTGTCACCCTTCAATCCATCTCCAATCCCTGATTGTAAATGCAGTTTTTTAATTTGATGCGTACTTATAAGCTTAATTCGTAACTTTGAACTGGTTGTAAATGTAGCTTTACTTTGCAATCCCCGCATAATCTAATTTTATTTACAGTTTTTGGAATTGCCAATATAGGGGTCGTCCATTTACTTTGTTTGACTTTTACTAAGATACCACTTTTTTCTAACGTATTTAATTATTGTTCTATTCTGGGTTTTATAGCAAAATGTACTTGACGCGCTTTTCTAAATACCGGTTTGTAAGCGTCTTTTAATTTCAACTCAGCTTGTATGGCTTTAATTTTCCCCACCGCATTTACGTCGAAAACCCTCGCATATTTGTCTTTTAAAAGTTGTATACCGCTTTGGTCATCCTTAGCTGATTATAATTGAGCGAAGTGGGGCGACCTTGAATTCAAATTGTTTTCGTCGCAGTTCTCGAAGTAAGGGCGCTATATACGCCAGAGGACCCATCTGGGACCAACGTGACAAATGCATTAGGTATTTGAAAATTTATTGTTTTTTTATTATACTTATCTATTTTATATTTTTTATATACTCTATGGTAACAAAATAACATACGTTACGAATGTTACGGGAAGCAAAATAAGTAGTATAGTATAATAAATAAATAGTTAATATAACAATAAAAACTCTAAAGAAAAGAGGTATCAATTTAATACGCATGGGATACGTATACAAGTAAGCGGCTCTGCAAGCGATCGGCGATAACGATGGCGACGGGTCTTCAAGTAGTCCAGGACAGCAGGCCAAACATTAAAACCATCAAACGCCTTCTTTAACATCCCGCTACAGATATTTAAAGTACACTAGTACCTATCGTCAAGTGTGTACGGGTTGTAGCCTTTATTGCACTTAGGTGTAAAACTGAGCAAAGTGTGCCATGCAAGAAAGTATTTATCTAAAAGACGTCATAAATTTAATCGCGTTTAGGGTTTGTTATTTTAGGGACGGAAATATTTAGATTCTCGACATCGGTCGAAACAACAACGTATAAGCCACTCCCAGAACGAAAAAGTTTTGATATCTGTTCCGTAGAGCATGACATTAAAAAAGCGACCCATTGAACATCTAATGAATGCCATTAAGATGCTACGATAAAAATTTGTCGTGAAATGTTTGCAAACGTATGAGCTGCCACATGTATTTGTCGCAGATCATGGTGTTCAATTTAAAAGTGAAGAATTTCAGAATTTCTTAAAAGCTAATGGAATCAGGCATAAATTAGGAGCCCCATATCATCCTGCTACAAATGGGCAGGCGGAAATATATGTACAAACGGTAAAGAATAAGCTGGCACTACATACTGATGCATGATACATCCCGCTAGGAACAATCCCCTTGTATGATGTTAACGAATACACAACTGCGTACACGTTTGGATTTGCTTATGTCCAGAGATGCGACTAAAGAGGACGAACTATCGAAATCTAGGACTTTAAACGTGGAGTGATTACCGAACAGAGTGCACTGCTACATTATTTGATAAAACTCGATGACGGACGAATTTGAAAAAGACATATAGATCAGTTGAGAAAAGTGGGACCCCTAGCCGGACGATTATATACTTCAGGGAAGGATGAGTCCATTTTGGACCGAAAGTATACCAGATACATCACGTGATGCGAAAAATACGGTTGATCCCTTACCTCCGTCAAATACTGTACCTCAAAATGATAATGTATCTCACAATGAGAATGTACCTGACAATGATGATGTACCCCATAATGGTATTGTACCACGAAATATCACTGTACCAAAGAAGAGTACGATACCACAGAATGAAAATTTACCCGAAAATATTGTTACTCCCAAATATAGACGCACCACACGAGTAATAAAACCTCATCATCGATTAAATTTATAGCATTTGTGTTTTTTTTTTTTGTGAGGGGAGAGTTGTTATATCTCGACTTTAGAGGGCGCAAGCATTTGTCGCCTGTACATATGCATGCATTGTTATTTCGGTTAGGCATTCCGGTTCCGTAAGATATAGTTAAGTTGGCTTACACACTTAGGAAATAAAGGTGAATACCAAAAAGGTGTATTTTATTATACAGAAAGCGTTTAACTCTTCTCTAGCACAACATTCGTTATTAACTGGCCATAAGGTCAATTTTGATGGAACGAAGACAATTGCTAATATTGAAAATTTAAAACCAAGAACTCTTAGGGAAGCAATTGAAATTGAAAAACGGCCAGATTGCCTAAATAAACGAGATGATGCGCTACATTTACCTGTCGCTTGGAAGAGTGCCTTTCAACATCAGTATATTCGTAAACCTACCAGTCCTGCACAAAACAGTAGATCTGTTACAAACCAAATGGTCGTCGGTCATCCAAGTATAGGAACAACATATGCCAGAAGTAATTGGTCAGTCACCTGAACCAATAGCACATGGTAGCCGGCAACCAGGGATACTTACACGGCAACGCATAAATATGTCAACTAGTCTTCGAACGCCAGTAGTGACAAGGAGTCGAAAAAGGTAGCTGAGATGCCACCGAAACGCCCAAGTAATCCTCGCTCGGAGGAAAACATGCGGAGTGACCGAGAAGGTGAATTTATAAGTATATAAATGTATACATACATACATTTTCTATTTCCAAACTAACAGAAGCAATTTTAGATTTTATTGATGGCACTCAGGAAATGTTAGTATCTGTTTGCAAGGAATATGTAATGAAAAAAGGAAATTTATTGATGTATTTATTGGTTTTCCGGGCTCTGTGCATGATAGCCGCATCCTTAAAAATTCACCAATCTTTACAAAATTATCTGTATATGAAGGTAATTTGATGGGAATCAGTTTTTCTAGTACTTAATCTTTTCTTTTTTCTAGGTTATTATTTACTAGGTGACTCGGTATATCCTTGCATGAATAGCTTGTTAGTACCACACAAAGATAATGGACATTTAACTCGTGCCCAAAAAAATTATAATGGCAAATTAAGTTCATGTAAAGTATCTAACATAGTTTTGGAATATTAAAACAAAGGTTTCGGCAGTTGTACTATTGTAAATTACGTGATATGAAAATTCTTTGCCACTTCGTACTAGCGTGTTGCTTATTGCACAATTTAGCAGACAGTGATGATTTTGAAATTGAATTAAGCAGCAGTCATGAATCAGGTAACAATGATCTGTACATTGAAGCTTGTGATGAAACTAGCAGTGAATTACGAGATGAAATATGTCGACAATTGTATGTAATATAAAAAGCAAAACATAATTATGTGCATATATTTATTATCTTTTTCGAATAAAATTACAATTTGTAGTTATTCTTTTTTTGTTATAAGAATGTAACAAGTTTTTCAAGAACATTTTTCTTCTGTATTTCCCGTGTGTGTGATTCATAGCTTTCAATCTTTCTTTAGAATTAGATCAATACTTTCTTTGTAGTAGGCTTCTTTCATTAACCTCATACTTTCCAATTCCATTGGAAACATTTTATTTTTACCGGAATTACGAAGGATCGACTTAGAATGTTTAGAATCTGCTGAGGTTGATGTTGATGGGCGTGCTAAGGGTGATAGAGCTGCAGAGGTTGGTGATGACGCTGCTGAGGTTAATGTTGCTGAAGCTACTTCTGAAGTATTGCTAACATTAGGTGTTGAAACAGCTGTTAGTTCAAAAAAAAATGCTTTCTTCTAAATCTGCTCCATATTTACCCCAAGAACATACTCTGGAAATATAATAGGCTCTGTTAGTTTCTCTTACTTAAATAAAACTTCTAACTTCAAACACCTTGTTTAATATTGATTCTCGAAATCGCTACCACTCTCACATCTTTTCACTCTGCGTTTTTCTAACTGAATTTAGCAACAAGTACAACATTCTTACATTCGGCCATCCGACTTACAATTTTGTAGTACAAAATTTACAATCTCAAAATTAAGCATATAAAACTAAAGTAACATATGAAAGGTAAGTATTACAATACATAATCTTGTAAATGTCTTGGCTTTACACGTCTTCGCTTAAGAGTTTTGTCATCTTCTTCCTTCCTATCATATTCGGTCTTCTCAACCGTATTTTGATCTGAGTTTGCATTCGAATCTTCGGATAAAGCTTCTTCCATCTCATATTTCCAGCATAATGGTGGAAGATTATCTTCTTTGATCATCACTAGTGTTCCTTCTTGTAGCTGATTACGGCTCCACATCCATTTCACCCGTTGCTGTAATTCGGTGATGTACTCTCGGAACCATCGACACCAAAATTCTTGATACATTTCTTGTATTCGTTGAAAATGAGACAGTCTATTCTGTGGGGTCTCCAACAGTGGCCTTTCCGGAATTGAGGTTAGTCTTCTTCCAATTAGGAAATGGGATAGGGTTAATACGTCAAAGTCCACAGGATTGGAGGACATCGGAGTGAGGGGACGTGAATTTAGAACAGCCTCTATTTGACATAAAATAGTTGTAAATTCCTCATATGTAACATTAGATACTCCCATTATTCTCTTTAAATGAAATTTAACAGATTTCACGCCCGCTTCCCACAACCCACCAAAATGAAGTGAGTACGAAGGAATGAAACTCCACTGAATACTTTCATTACTACCCCACTCGCTGAATTTATCATGGTTATCCTCTAGAAACTTCCCCAACTCCCTTAACTCAGACTGAGCACCAACGAAATTTCTTCCATTATCTGAATAGATCTTATTCGGCTTTCCCCTCCTAGCTAGGAATCGTCTTAAACAACTAATAAACCCATCAGTTGAAAGTGTAGTTACTGCTTCTAAATGAATAGAACGCGTAACGAAACAAACAAATAAACAGATATAACCCTTATGAGTTCTTATACCACGACCCTGAGAAATTTTGAGATTAAATGGCCCCGCATAATCTACTCCAGTTATATAAAATGTTGGTTGAGGTATTAATCTATCTGCTGGTAAATTTCCCATTTGAAGTTTATACGATTGAGGATCCACCTTTGCACATACTACACATTCACGAACAATTTTCCGAACTAGATTTCTGCCTCCGATAAGCCAAAATTTTTCCCTTAAGGAACTCAAAACCAAATGAGGACCCGCGTGAAGCAATTTTTCATGAAACTCGCGTATTATTAATTTCGTAAGTGTATGTTTTGAACTTAATAATATGGGATGTTTTGTGTCATACATAACTTTGGCCATCTGGAGCCGTCCACCCACCGTAACAAGCCTTCGTCATCAATAAATGCATTTAACCCAGAAAAAGATCACTTTTAATGGTTCGCTCTTTTGAGCAACTTTAACTCGTCTGAGAAACCACTCAGCTTGGCTATCCTTATTAACATGCTGTCTGTTTTGTTCAAGCTCTTTCAAACTTAAGTTCAATGCTTCCTTTTCCCCTTTCTTCTTGCACCTTGCAATAAAATCTAAGCAATACGCAAATACCCGCCTCAACCTTTGAAAACTAGAATATCTAGTAAACATAAAAATTCTTCTTCGTAATAACCTTATACACCACAACTCCTTTCTTTCTTTCGGTAAATCTGTCAAAATTCATTTCTGCACCCACAACATCTTCGATTTATTGAGCCATGAAGACCATGAAACCAAAATGAGTTATTTAAGTTCGACGAAAGATTCCCCTTGATTGCCATATCCGCAGGATTGTCTTCAGATTTACATAATTCCACATTTCCGGCTGTGTTAATCTCTGAATTTGTGATATACGGTTCGCTACGAACACTTGAAATTCTTTTGCAGGTGATTTAATCCAACTTAACACTACCTTTGAGTCACACCACAGCACAGTCCTAGTTATTTCTATAGGTAGGGCAGAATTTACTATAGACAATGAATTTGAAAGCAATAGTGCTCCATTCAATTCTAATTTGGGGACCGTTAAGGCTTTTATTGGAGATACCTTTGCACATAGTAAATTCACACACACATTTCCATCAGCACTTATACTCCTAATGTATATAGAAGCACCATATGCATCCAATGAGGCATCGCAGAATCCGTGTAACTCCACAATTTCTGAGTTATCAATACACAGGTGCCTTGGAATCTTGACAGTATTTAGTGTGATCAAATCCCTCTTAAATCGTATCCATTCCTTTGCCAATTCGTCTGGAATCGCATCGTCCCAGGACAATTTAAGAAGCCATAACTTTTGTAACATAATTTTGACAACAATTACACATGCACTCACTAATCCTAATGGATCGAATCTGTGATATTTCATTTTTCGTTTGGTTATAATTTCATCTTCTGAAGCTTCTACCACTATAACTCAAAGTTCCTGTCGCAAGTCCAATGAATCCTAAAGTTTTTTCTCTCGTTTTGCCCTAGATCAGAACTTTAGAATCATTTTCACCTTGTAGTTCTCTGACTACTTCTTTTTCTGTTGAATTAAAATTTTCTTAATTCGAATCCTGCGTTGCTAAAATCTTCGAAACTTTCACACTTAAATCTACAACCTTCTTTACACTTTTCGCTCCTGATAACATGTCATCTACGTAGAAATCTCTCTCAATAATCTTGCTTGCTCAGGGTAATTTCTTTAACTCCTTTGCCAACTCTATTAAACAGCGCAACGTCAAGAATGGCTCGAAGTACCCAAAAGTGACAGTATTTAAATTATAAGTTTTAACTTCTTCAGATGGGTCTCATCTCCACAGAATTCTTTGCAGTGGTCGCTGGGTCTTCCTGCACTAATATCTGCCGATACATTTTGTGATATCTGCACACACGCGACTTCATGCTGCCTAAACATTAATAAAGATCGAAAATAAATCCTCCTGTATTTAGGTCCCACATGCTGAATCCGTTTAATGATACGCCTCCGTCAGGTTCGCGATCCATCAAACACAATCCGGAGTTTCGTGGTGGTGCTGCTTTCATTAATCACGCCATGTGGGGAGAAATAGCATTTGTCAGGCTCCTTTTCCACTCGTACTAAAACTCATATGACCCATTTTTCATAGTCCAAGAGAAATCACAATATTGTTTCTTTAAATCACTATTCTTGACAAACTTCCTCTCTAAGGCATACAATCTACATAATGCATTCTCCTTTGTTCTCCTAACTTATCCACGATTCTTGAAAGGATTTACCAGAAACCTGCCTCCTCATTTTCTCGTCGTTAGAAGTAAATAACCTTTCGCACTCATCTTGTGCAGCATTTCTTTTCACATTTGCTCATTCGTTTCTTCGATTTGCCAAAATTTGGCCAACTGCTCTTGCACCTCCATATCTATGCTAAGATTACATACAGTTTTGTCTCTCTTGCCTGGTAACTTACCATAACCAATCTCTCCAGCTACTACCCATCTCAACTGGGTATTCTGCAATATAAGACAGCCTTGCAATCTTATTTGCCCATTCTTTATAAGTGACCAAAACACACTTGCTCCAAGTAATAGATCAATTTCCTCAGGTTCATGAAAATCTGAATCAGCAAGCGGAATATCATTTGGAATATTCACCAGCTTCGATTTGTCGATTTCATACAGAGGAATTTCCTCACTTATTTTTGGAATGACTAGGCAATTCATGTGGAGTATTCCAAGCACTGGACTTATTTTAACATTACATCTCTTTTTATCGTTGCTGCATATGCCCTATTCCAGTTACAGACATGTTGATATTCTCTACAGTACTAGCAACTTCCTCACACATTCTCTCAGATAGTAAATTACTCATTGATGCACAATCTAGCAGTACTCTACAATTTTGGAAGTCACCAGAATTATCCTCTACACCTACCACTGCTGTCGATAAAAGTACCTGGTGTCCCGTACTATTCCGACTAGACAACGCTACCGTAGCTTGATTCCCCGTTCCATCCTTCTCTTCTCGAGAATTATTCAAACTCCCGTCTTTATATTTGTTAGAAGATATCGAGTCATTCTCTTTATTATAATGCAGTAAATAATGATGATTTAAATTGCATTTGTTAACTAAAGTGATTTGATGAAAAATAACACAAACACAATATTTTGCTTTATACACGTTGGCTCACTGTTAATTCTAAAAACCTTTGACAACCAGTTAATTCATGATTTGCCTTACATAATACACATTTATTTGAAATCGATTTTTTGCCATCACTACTATTAACTGCCGACACAAAAACCTTCTGTCTAGTCATATGGCACTTGTCCTTTATTTTATTTTTATTATTCATTTCTATTGATTCTAATAAATCAGCCCTCCCCTTTATAAACTCATTAAAATCACTTAACGCCGGTAATTAATTTTTTGAATTAAAACATTCCCATTCCTTTAATGTTACCTTGTCTAATTTTGTCGTTAAATGAAAATAATAAGCGAATCCCAGTATTGGGCCGGCTCTCCCATATTTTCTAATGGTTTTAAATGTTTCATTACAGTTTCAGTTAAACCTCTTAAGTTCCTCGCCGATTCATAAATTCATCATAAATTCCTTTTATATGATTTTGAATTAGAAGCCTTTTGTTATCAAACCTCTTACATAAAATATCTCACGCTATATTATAATTTTTTGCGCCAAATTCAATCGATCTTATAATTTGGGAAGCACTGCCATCTACACACGATCTGGAATAGTGAAATTTTTTGTACGTCACTTATGGACCGATTTACATGAATCAAATTTTCAAATGTGTCCTTGAACTCTAACCACTTCTCGTATGTACCGTTAAATGTTGGTAACTGAATCTGAGGCAGTTTTACACTAGACAAACTCTCTTGTTCGCGCCAATTATTTTCCGTTGCACTATTTTACCCCGTTTTCACGAATTGTTCGGACAATTGCATGAGTAACCCCTTTGCTTTCGATATGGTACCAAAGAATTCATTCTCAAACGCTTGCCGTTCAAACAAATGTACCTCTAAATCACCCTCAATACACACACATTCAATTTCCTCCTCAATTTTATTAAATTCCTTACCCACCTCATCTATTTTATCTATTCTCTCCTCTAATTCAAGGTAAACATCTCTACCGTTCTCTGCTAACTCTCTTTCCGAAATCTCACTCACATATTTTCGAAATAAAGTTACCCTACTAATCAATGAATCCCTTTTTCTTATCAATAATTTTAATTTCGCTGACATTACTATAAATAGAGGCCACCTAAATATAGTTACAAAAAGGAACAGGTACTCACAGGTTAGGTACGTCGCTTTTCCTTCTTCTCACACGCTTTTCCACAACTGCGCTTTTAATCCGGCTCGAAGGACCACACAATGTTTACAATAAAACGACTCGTGTTTTTCTACTATCGTTGTTTATTCTAAACTTCACTTTGCTCTCTATAAACACACGTCTCATCATCTCATTACATTTTGAATCTCTCATCTATATAAGTGACTGCGCGTTAGGCGGTAATTAAAAAATGTGTATAATTATTGTTTGGCGGGAATTCAAATATCTAACACTCTGCAAGACTGAGAGTACTCAAGTTTATTAATCACACGTAAAATCTTTTTCTGAATCAAAAAAAACTCTGTTTAAGTCACTACCACCACCCCAAACAACGATTCCATATTTTATGTTTGAGTGGCAGCATCCATAATACATAATACGAAGCACATGCCAACTTACTATATCTCTAAGTCGACGAATCGCAAAGCAATAGCTACATAGTTTGTTACAAAGTACATTGACGTGATCTTTCCATATTAAGGTTTCATCAACTGTAAGACCCAGCAGCTTAACACAAGTGCGGACGGGATATTCGCAGTTATTAATATTCACAGCTTCTGGAAGAGTTTGAAATTTGTTACATTTGAAGAAGATGAATATTTGATTTATCTGGGGTTAATTTTAAGCTGACGTTTGAAGTTAACACTCCTTCAATTGTATTTAGATAAGTGCTGCCTAGATCGATAACTTTCATCTAGTGTACTACCAGTGATTAAAAAAGTAGTATCGTCCGCATAATTTACAGTTGAAAAGTTACTTACAAGAGAGGTGGGCTTGAGATTATATATATCATTAAAGTAAACGATAAATGCTAATGGACCTTGTGGCACACCTTTTGTTATGGTCATGTTATCTGAAAGAGCAGCCTTATTTTTAATTTTAACATGCACTTTTTGTTGACGCTCGTTTAAGTACGATGAAAACCAAGCTAAAGCGTTACCTCTTACTCCATAGTGCTTAAGCTTCTGTTAAAAAGTATGGAATGGTCTATGCTATCAACGCTTTTGACAGATCTAATAAGTAAGCAAAAGTTATTTGTTTATTCTCCAAGGCATTTAAAATTCCGCTTGTTAGTTCGAAAAGTGCAGTTTCCGTATTTTTACCCTTAATGAAGCCATGCTGACATTTGTATATTTATATGTTTGTTATTTAACGTCAGAGACAAAACGTGTATGATTTTGTTTTATAAAATATAGAATCTTGTATATTTAATAATTTTTTAATTTCTTCTGTTGGATTTACTACTTTTATCAAAACACAGTAATGGTCTATCATCTTCACAATCTGAATCTTCTTTATTATTCATATGACAAAATTATAATATTTTTTTTTAAATAAATATACTATGTTTATTTTAAATATAATAGGTTAAGTTGGTAACAGAGAAGAAGACACTGAGTTGAATGCGTTGACGGTTAGAATGAGATTGAATGGAGAGATAGATTTTGTAAAGTATTAGTAAAGAAGTTGTTAACGTATTTTGTAAGTGTGAAATTTAAGATAGGAATTAAACCAAATTCTATATTATAGTCAGTGTTTATTTTATACGAAGAAGGGAAGCGGGAAAAGGATCGTTTACATCTCAGAAGTGGGATAGTTACCTATTAACCCAAGAAACATAATGGCGCGAAGTGAGTTTGACAAATTTCAAGAGCAATTTATGGTAAATAATGGAAGCGAGAGCGATCTAAGGGATAACGCAAAATTAGAAGACACGTCTGAAATAGGTGCCAGTAATTTACTCGATACATTTATCGCGGAAACGAGACGCAGGGATGAAATGTTAGAACGAATCCTAGAACGCATGGGCAACGCAAACCGAGGTCTGAATGCAACGGGGTATGCAGTAACGCCGGACTTTTTAAGAAACGTTAACACTTTCGATGGTGACATACATAAGACGAAGACATGGCTTTCAAATTTTGATGGTATTCAAATATTACACAATTTACCAGATCCGTATATGTTGGAAACAGCACGAACAAAGCTAATAGAAGGAGGACGGTTTTGGTACGAGACAAGGATTGATAATATAAAGCAAGGAACAGATAATAATTTGCATGTGGAATAAAGAAATCTGTCATTTAATGGCAGGAAGAGTGCATGACAACCTAAATGAATTATTGCATGATTTAGAAGAATATAATAGGATCGACAATGTGAGACTAGAGAGGATTTCAAAAGCAAGAGAACAAATACATGAAAGGAAACAAAATTCAGCAAATATAAGAAGTGGTGCGGAATTAGAAACAGGAACAACAAGAAGGCAAATACAATGCTACAAATGTAAGCAAGTTGGACACTACAGTCATAGCTGCACAAGTAAGCGAAAAAATATCTGTTATAATTGTAACGATGAGGGACATATTGCAAGAAATTATACGAGACCAAAGCAACTCCATAGTCGAAGTAAGGAATGTTAACTATATTTTATTGTTACAATTGTTATTGCACTTAACGGATTACAAAGATAATAAACTATAAGCTTAAATTATGTGTTAAACTCTCGCGTCCCACGCGTATATCCTATTCCGTAACCGCCGCCGTACCCCGTTACGTGCTTCCCTTACTTTCATAATACAACCCCTTCTTTCCCTTTTGTTGCCAGCTGTATCATAATTGTTTTACTGTCTATTACATTCGGCCAACCTGACAGTATTTACCCCCTGGTAAATCCTTAACAAATTATAACAAATTAACTTAATTCTACAAGTACAACATTATCGTAAGTATATTCACTCTAGCTCATAGTCTTTTATATTTGGCAGGCAATCTTCTTCGCGAGTCCCTTCAGTTGTAACTCTGGACTTCTGGGGTTTCGTCTTCGAGCACACAACTCTCTCTCTCGTTTCGGTTGTTGTCCTCGGAGTAGTCTTCTCATCATCTGTTCCCATTAATTCCAGATCTGTGTCGTCATCTTGAATATCTTCATCTTCGTGGTTCTGGTACAATCTTAACTGACTCACGTGTGCGTGTTACTGTATGGTCGCGTACCATCTTTGGTGAGACTTGCAATGCGGTATGTATCGCCTGGTAATATCCCTACTACAACAAATGACGCTTGTATTTTGGATGTAATTTGGTTGGTTGCCCTGTCGCTGGCGTTGCCCACTTCATTGCCACAATGTCTCCTGGTTTGTAGTTCATCTGGCACGATGTTGGTCTACCGGTCCTTGGTCTTCTGCTGCGCTACCTCACATCTACTTCGGACTTGGTCTTGTATCGCCGTTGGTTGTACCCCAGTTTTGCTGGCCGTAATGTCCTCCCCTGGTTGTCTCGAAATTCCGGGTTGTAGCCCATCAGTGTTCATACGGAGTTTTGCCTGTGTCTGATTCACTGACGTATTCATGGCCGTTCCACGTCAGGTATCTTGTGATCCCATTGCTCCTCTTCACCTAACGTTGCGATTAGGGATGGAACCAGTGTCTTCATGACCCTCTCTGCCATTCCATTGCCTTGGGGATGTCTGGGGGATATCAGAGTATGCTTACAACCAATATCATTGAGATATTTTGCAAAATGACCAGAAGTAAAACTTGTTCCGCGATCAGTCACTATACGGTTTGGTATACCAAAAGTTTGTACGAACGACTTCAATTTCTTTAATGTCACTTCCGTTTTTGTAGATTTGACCGGATACAGTTTAACAAATCGCGAAAACGCGTCGATGATCACTAACACATGCATGTTACCACGTTTGCTTGGGATAAAAGTCCGCAGTGATCTAAATTACTCTTAAAAGGTCTCTTTGGAATAGGTAACGGTGCAATTTGCGCGGTGCCTACCTCCCGGCACTTTCGTAAGCAAGCACTTAATACACGAACTTACATGTCTCGCACGTATCGCCGCATCCGAGCAAACCAAAATTTCGATCGTATACTAGTCAATGTTCGGTCTAACACTAAAATGTCCTTTAAGGTGATGTTTCGATGCACGTTGATTTTCGCATAGAGTCCGGAATAACATAACGCAAGATACACTATCGTTTACATTACCTTTCGATATAACCTTCCATTCTCTAATTGATAATTCATTATTAAACTTTTTTCATGCGGGTCTCTTTCTGAATCATCCTTCTCCAGTAATCGTATTAATTCCAGTAATCGCTTATCACTCCGTTGAATCATCAAAATTCTTTCTTCTTCTGTAAGTATCTGCATCACGTCTAGCCGTTCATATAGGTGTTAACAAGGTATCATCTCGATCGTTTACTGGTGCGCGTGATAACGCGTCTACGTGAGCCATCTTCTTCCCTTTCGGTGTTTTAATACAAAATTAAATTCTTGCAATAGCTGAACCACCTTGCGATTTGTGAATTCTTCGTTTTTCTGGGTGTTCATATGTACTACAGATTCACAATCCGTCACAATTACAAACTCCATACCTATGAGATAGTGTCTAAATTTCTCCAGTGCATAGGCTACAGCCATCAGTTCCAATTTGCACGACGCATATTTCGATTCCGTATCGCTCGTCTTTCTGGATGCGTAACACACAGGTCGTACATCCTCATTCGCATCTGCTTGTAATAAAATAGCAGCCAAACCAGCTTGCGACGCATCTGTATGCACTTCCGTTATTTTCGCTCTCGGTTAAATAAACGTAATATCGGTGCTTGCATCATAGCACTCTTCAAACCATCAAACGCTTGCTGTTGCTCACCATCCCAAATAAATGGATTTCCTTCCTTGTCAGATCTGTGAGGGTCTACTCTTCCTAGCATAGTCTTTAATGAAACGACGAAAGTAATCGTCAAACCGATAAATCGCCTCAAGTCGTGAATGTTAGTTGGTGCTGGGTAATCTTCAATGGCTTTCGTTTTGATCCCGGTTTCAGTCCATCCTCTGATAGAATATAACCTAGATACTCCACTTTCTTCTGACCAATATAACATTTCTTCAACTTCAATGTTAAATGTGCTCCTCTAATGGCTTTCAGCACCAATTCTAGCTATGTAACATTTCTCCCCATTCCCTTGCCGCTATCAGGATATCATCTAGATACCAACGAACGACATCTCTTCCTAATGGTCCCAAAACTATCGACATCAGGTCTGGAAAACTCATATGGTGCATTACATAGTCCAAACATCATTCTATAAAATGACCAGTGTGTCGGGTGTTATAAAAGCCGTTTTCTGCTTAGCTTCCTCTGTAAGCGGTATTTGAAGGTACGCATTCCCCATATCCAGCAACGTAAATACCGTATGACCATGCAAACCTTCGAACTGTTCATCAATGGTCGGGATAGGGTAGTTCATCTTGACAGTTTGACTGTTTATGGTCGAAATCAACTACAATCTCTGATCTCCATCCTTCTTGTTTACCAAAATGCATGCTGACGCGTACGGTGATTTCGTCTCATCCACTATCCCATGCTGTTTCCACTCTTTGATTATATTTGACATAGTTTCCCGTTCGGACATACTAGCTTTAAATGGCTTGGATCTGACCGGAATGCCACTATCAATTATGTCCATCTCCATAACGTCCGTACACCCCAATTCACTTAAGTCTACTGCAAAACACTCACGATATCTATTAAATAGTTCAACTAATTGACTCACCACATTTTTAGGTGCATCTTCAGATATGTTAACATTGCTGCTTAATCGGTTCCTATACTGTACTTCGGGTTTCCTACGATCTCACCTTGCATTGTCGTACATGTCCAACGATGTTCCCTTCTCACAGATATATCTGACAAACATGGGTTTACTACTGATATTAATTGAGGTTCATTTCCTATCCGAACGTTGATTAAGTTAATGCGTTGTTTTGTTAATAGAATTTCTTCATTGCTTATCACGGCTACATGTTTTGGTCCCACCTCTAACTCGTCCAAATTCAAATCTTTAAATGGTTGCTGTATTTTCTCCCCAAACATTAATTTACTACCAATTTTATGTACGCAACATGTTCTAGTTCTGTAAATGTTCTACCAATCAATAGTTCTACCTTTGTGCATGATCTGCTACTACGCAAAAATCTACTTCTGCTTCCACTGTATCAACCATTAACAAGCATTTAACAACACCTAAACATTTTACTGCAGAGTATTGTCATTCCCGTAACCATACAGGTTTATATCTAATGGTCTAATTTTCAAACCTAATCTGTCTGTTACCGATTGAGTAACTATACACACTGAACTACCTGGATCTATCAATGCAGTCAATTGACGTCCATTAAATGACACTACTTTCAGATATTTTTCTAAATTTGGATCAATCTGGGAATTCTTTACACAGTTGACGTTATTGTTTGGGCATTTTTTCTTTAAATGTCCCACCTGCTTACATTAAAACATTGAATTTGTTTCGTTTCGCCTACTTCTCTACAGTTACGAGCAATGTGTCCTGTTTTACTACACTTAAAACATTTGATTAATTTACCTTCTGTTGCATCCTTGCGCTCACTACCAGTTTTATCAGCTACCGTTGCAGGTTTATTCTTCTTGTCCTTATTAAAAATTTCATTTCGTGCATCTTCAATTCTGTAATAATTCTGTAAATCATGTAATAGATTATTCATATCTTCATGCTCCACACTTGTCATCTTATGGCATAACTCCTTATTCCAAAGGACCAATCAGAATCTGTTCTTTTGTTTCTGATACACTTAACTTCAAATCTCGACATAGCTTTACCTTTTCGTGGAAATACACGTTGATGTCTTCGTCTCTATGTTGCATCCTTTCAACCATTTTTTTTCACTTTGTGCTAGTATTTTCTGCTACAATGAAAGTTGCTTTAAATTCTGTCATGAATTCTCTCCATGTATGTAGTTTTTCTACATGCGCCTCATACCAAAAAGTGTGCACCAGCCCTTAATTTCGTCCTAGCTATCTCTACTATAATTGCATCATTTAATCCATGTAAAATTTGCAATCTCTCTAAAGTTTCGACCCAACTCTTTGCTGACGTTCGATTACCATCATACTCACTGATGTTTTTAACAATTCTGGCATAATAACTCATTACTCCGGTATTGTTCATGTTTACACTCGGACTGGGGCTTGCCATTGACATTCTATCTAATAATGTTTCTAAAACCTATCTCTGCGTTTATTATGTTCAATAATACGTGTAACAGCTTATTCATATCCGTGGCTCCTGTAACAATTGTGTCTTCAGATTGTTCTGACATACCTGTTCGCATTCTGATACTGCTCTCGCTCATTTCTTACTAAATCGTCTTGAAATTTATCAAAAACATTACTGTTTCTTTGTTCTCTCATTTTCTCCTTACGTAGGTTAAGTGAATCACGTAATCCCGCCTCTGAATAAAGTTAACTATATTTATTGTTACAATTGTTTATTGCACTTAACGGATTACAAAGATAATAAACTATAACTTAAATATTGTTAGAACTCTCGCGTCCCACGCGTATATCCTATTCCGTAACCGCCGCGTACCCCGTACGTGCTTGTCCTTACTTTCATAATACCAACCCTCTTTTTTCCCTTTTGTGCCAACTGTATCTTAATTGTTTTACTGTCTATTACAGGAAGATGAAGTAAAAACTTAGTATTAACAAATTTAGATGATCAGTTAAAAAAGTTCATAAAATATTTGAAATAGATAGAAAAACCTTTGTATAGCTTCATTGATCAAGGCAGTGCAGTATGTACAATAAAAGCCACCACAGTTTTAAATGCATGATTACAATATACAAAAACAAACCTCTGATCTAATAGGTTTTGGAAGTGAAAATTGTGTTAAGTCACCTGGCTATATTTTAGCAACAGTTAAGGTAGATGATGCACAAGTAAATAATTTACAACTGAAAATTGTACCTGATAATGTTCAAACTTCCGCAATTATTATAGGGCGTACGTTCACAGACGCGCCACATGTCGTATATTATAAGATTGGCAACGATTTGAAATTTAAGGAAAGGTATGACCCTGAGTTACTAGACGTATTCAAAAACGAGACATTAAACGAAGACAGTCCATGTGAAGTTAGAAACGACCACAGACAAGATATTAGACCACAAACTATTAACTTCATAGAAGTAAAAAACAGATACCCGTACAGAACAATTACCAATTATGAGTTTTGATGACAAGAAAAGAGAACTGTCAGAAGGAAAACAGTGAAAGAATTTGTCAAATTAAAGAATTAGATCAAGTTGTCCTACCAAAAGTAGAGGAAATTACTTCTGAGGAAGTAAAAGTTGGAACTAATGTAACTTTAGAGCAAAAACAAGACTTACTATGCTTACTAAATACATATCGAAGTTGTGTTGCACAAAATATATTTGAGCTAGGACACACAAGCGTTTTGGAAATGAACATACAAGAGAAACCAGGGAGCGTACCAGTAAGCGAAAGGCCATACCGTGCGACTGCAAAAGAAAAGGAGGAGATTTCCAAAATTGTATCGGGCTGGAAAGCAGCGGGAATCGTAACTGAAACAGCATCTACCTACGCAAGTCCATTCCTACTTGTAAAAAAGAAGAACGGAGAATCACAATTGGTAATTGATTACCGTAAGTTAAATGCGCAAACTGAAAGAATAAATTTTCCCCTACCAAGTCTCGATGAGCATTTAGAAATATTATATGGCAGTAAGATTTTTTGCAACCCTAGATCTGGCGCACGGATATCTACAGCTACCCTTAGACGAGAACTGCAGGCACAAGACGGCATTCATAACGCTCGAAGAAACTGGCGAGTTTACCCGAGCCATGTTTGGTTTAATGAACGCACCATTTTACTTTTGCAAACTTGTACATAGCGTGCTGGGACCACTGAAAAACACGATAGTCTTATTTTACTTGGATGACATGCTTATATCTGCAATAAATTGGGAACAGCTGATGACTAGGTTAGAAGCTGTACTAGAGCGGTCGAAAGAAGCTAATTTAACGATCAAACTAAGTAAATGCGAGTTCGGAAATACTAAAGCAAAGTATTTGGGACACAAAATCACCGCAGAAGGTATTGAACCTGCCGATACGAAAATTAATGCCATAAAACATTTTCCGTTCCATTTCGTGAAAGGATCGTTTACAAAACCAAAATTAAAATAAATTCCTTATATTAAGTTAATTTATATATAGTCCGTAGATCCACTGCTGGAACTCGACGATCGATCACTGTAACAGGTTACATTATATTAAGCGCATCAATCTAATAATTATTTATTAATACGTAAGTAGGTAAACAAGGTGATTCCTAGACCACTCAAGGGTAAACAAGGTGATTCCTAGACCACTTCAAGGTCACTCGTCCACCAGGTCCCCTCCAACTGCACATTCGCGACTTCCAACCCGCGAATTATTTTAATTCGCGGTTTTGTTCGCGGACTCCAGACCGCTTTCACCTCTGGATCCCATTTTAATTCGCGAGCTTTAATTTAATTTACACTTTTTGATTGTAATAAAGCTTCACTGCGACGATGATGTCCAATACATGTGGAGAGCTTTTCTTTGAGGGGCGAGGGGTATCATAATATGTAACCCGCGAATTATTTTAATTCGCGATAAAGCTTCACCTACGGTGATGACGCCCACTGTAGTCGTATACATGTGGAGAGCTTTTCTTTGGAGGGCGAGGGGTATCACGATATGTAACCCACGAATCATTTTGATTCGCGAACTTTAATATAATTTACAGTTTTTGCTTGCGATGACGTACGCTGTGGTGGAATATATGGAGAGCTTTTCTTTGGAGGGCAAGGGGTATCATAATATGTAACCCGCGAATTATTTTAATTCGCGATTTCGCGCTTTTGATCACAATAAAGCTTCACCCACGGTGATGTCCACTACATGTGGAGAGCTTTCATTTGGGAGGTAAAGGGGGCATTACGATATTAATTAGCGGCTCAACACATACCTACAACATATTTTACATACCTATGACGTAGCTGCTTTCTCTGTAGGTTTCACATTCTTTCAAAAATTTTAGTTTAATGATTCTGACTAATTACCTCAGTACTTTTGCTAATGATAGAAAACATATTCGCTGTTACTGATTGCTAGAAATTTTTAAATTTACTATATGTGACGTAGTCTTTGCTAATAATACCACTCTTATGTAGAAGATATGATTTAAGAAACTTTTAAATTAGGATATGTGACGTAGTCTTTGCTAATAATACCGCTCTTGTGCAGAACACATTATGACTTTCACATTTTTCAAAGAATTTTGTGGATAGCAACTTTAACTATGACGTATGTTATTTTAAATAATGACCTAAATCGAATATATAATGGAGAGCTTTCATTTGGGGGGTAAAGGGGGCATTACGATATTAATTAGCGGCTCAACACATGCCTACAACATATTTTACATACCTATGACGTAGCTGCTTTCTCTGTAGGTTTCACATTCTTTCAAAAATTTTAGTTTAATGATTCTGACTAATTACCTCAGTACTTTTGCTAATGATAGAAAACATATTCGCTGTTACTGATTGCTAGAAATTTTTAAATTTACTATATGTGACGTAGTCTTTGCTAATAATACCATTCTTATGTAGAAGATATGATTTAAGAAACTTTTAAATTAGGATATGTGACGTAGTCTTTGCTAATAATACCGCTCTTGTGCAGAACACATTATGACTTTCACATTTTTCAAAGAATTTTGTGGATGGTAACTTTCATTATGACATATGTTGACCATTATCCATCTCAGAGATGTTTAGGGATAATGATTCTGACGTAGTAGCTTTCCTACATTAAATAATAATTAGCTTAATGGTGTAAGCTGAATATAAAACGTATGGAAATCCTCAGACATCCACTCATTCTCTACTAACCGACAAAGTATTCATTCGTTAAATTCAATTCATAAACTTTAAAAATGGGTAGTGTACCTTGCGATTTGATTATTGAAATTATGGATACGACGGTCCTATCGGAGGGGATGCTGTTCGCAGCGTGTAAGGACGGGTTCAGGTAAGTCAATTTTTTAAGTGTATGTATTTTTTTCCTCTAATATAAATAATATATGTATATAGGTATGGTGTGAAAAAAATATCCTGTATAAACGGGAAAGTGCTGGTCTCGCTAACATATTCCCCACGGGATGTCACAGTTAAGAGAAAGCTGGGTAATCTCCCAGTTCTGTATAGGAGATGCTATCCTAAAGATGAACAGGAGAGCAACGACCTGCAAGAGGTGATGAAACGCTTCCAATTTAACCTCAGGGAGGAGGAGGTGGTGGAACCACCAGCGAAGAAACTAAGACCAGAGGCGCCAACATCACCTACACCATCATCATCATCATTATCTGGCGTATGCATAGTACAAAATCCGTTATTAAGAGCGCCTAATGCATTGCCAGACCTAGAAGAGGACATTGACATATTCACCAATGCACAGCATTGGTGAATATGTCACAGCAAGAGCAGCGATATGCATATATGCATTATTATTTTTTTATTTATATTTATATATATTTATTATTATTTGGAAATAAATTGAATCAAAATCATAAATATTTTTTCTTTTAAATTAGATTTATATAACCATTGCCTCCCACCCCTCCCCCTCACCCACATTGAGAAATAACCGGTTTTTGATGCTTCTCATTGCTACAATTTCTTATGATATAAGAGACGTCTTTCAGTGTTCCTTCTCACAATTTGCTGTACTAGTAACATATGTTATAAGAAAACTTCTTTCAGTACTCTTCAACTATATTTACTTCACGTTATATTATTCGTAAGTATTTTCTTTTAGCATGTTTTCATGCTTTCTATATTTACAGAATATGTATCTACCCTTTTATTTTCTCTTTATTACTTAGAATGGCGTCTGCTAATAAAACTAATAGTTCGGATTTTTCCTGTGTCGAGTCATCGGATGGCGAGTTAAACAGATCCTACGAAAACGATGTTTTTAAATGGATCAATTCAGAGCTGCAGAGAATTAAAAAACATGTTAGAGTTTTCGTCAAGAAATGGCAATGGTTAGCATAGCGGACGAGTCCTCATCAAGTTAACGGCGGTGTTTGCGCGAATAGAACAATGTCCGTCAGCGCAAGTGTTTAATCTGGAGATATTTCATATTTTGCGGGAGGTACATGGATATATGAGGGATTGGAGAGAATATTTCGAATATTATAGGTAGAAATATAAGAAGTATATGTATATAAGAAAGTAATAAATAAAGTTGTATTCTGAAAATGTATTTTGTATATGTTATTACCACAGAATAAAACGTCATAAATTTTAATGATGTTTTCATTATGTATCGAAACGCGTTTCAAGGAAGACTTGAGGAGCATATTAAACAATTACACGAATTGCTAACTCATATTGAATTATATTCCGTTACAAAGAAGTTGCAAAAAGTAACTATGGAAGATTATATGGAAGTACAAATCGAAATCGCCATAAAAAATATTGAAGAAATTTGTGGAAGGTTGAACACAATAAGCGATAATGTTATATCACAACTACCATTGTACGTGCTGCGAAACAAAGTGCATCGACTCTCTTTAGAACAAAAATGGCATCTTATTCCTCAACGAAAGAGAGCTAAACTCCAAGACTGTCTACCATGCTACATCCATAACCCCAACGCGGTCGATCATTGGACGTCACCATCAGCTAAGAAACTGTGTAGGATATACAATTCCTTTAAGTTAATTTCGTTAAATAAAACAACATATTGATTTTCGATTATTTTGTTAAATAAAAATAATAAAAATAATTTGTTATAAATAAAATATTTAAGAACTACTTATCGAGTAAATAATTTAACATCATTTCCACATTACGCTCTGTACACATACTTATTTACCTTTAACCATGGTGATAACAAGCAGAATCACTCTTTACAAATTTGGAACCGCATTTATCGTCTATAAACTCTAAATTAACAATACTTAAGTCTTACATATTTTCTTAGAAAATCAGTTTCTGATGACCTTCACATAAATCTTTTCATAAGTTTACAATTATATTATTTAAATTTCCTAATAGTCCTAACTCCTACATACCATCACATAATTAAATTCAAATATTTCTCTCCAGCCAGCGTATCTCCTTCTTTTTTAATTTGTAGTTGGTGAACCGGTCTTGAGGTTTAAACAAAACGGCATAGAACGTTTCCCTCCGAAATAGACATTCTTTAGCATAAGTCGTCATTTTTAATCTTTGCATATCAATAATCAGAAAAGATTCATATGTCGTCTAAAATTTTGATCCCATGTGTTGATAACAAAACATTTCAAAATTTCCTCCATATATTTTACCGTCTTTAAATCTAATCGTCTGCGCACGAACACCCATTCTAACATCTATCTTCATTTCACACCACTCATATTTCACTGGCACCTTACTAAACGTACCGTTCATGTCTAAATTAATTTCTTAACTGTTCCGTTGAGAGGTTCGTACTCCACAACATGTCATGCAGAATAAGCACATACGCAGCAGTGTTAATACTAAATGCTTCTTTGATTCCACTTGCAATTTCACATCTACAGTACTAGGTTTACCGCGTCATTCGTTTCGAACAATCAATTACATACACAGCACATTCGGCAAATTTCATATAATCCATTAATGTGTACTCGTGCCACCGTAATACTTGGTTGGAAGGCGGTGTACATGTGGTAGGCTATAGATAGGTTATCATTCATATTTGTTATATCATTGAAGGATATTTTTTGATTAAGATATCGTTGATATGGTTATTTTTGAATGGTCAAACAGCGAGATCTTTTTAAATTATCTTCTCTCATTTTGAAGGCGATAAGTAATCGCGGTTTCTCCATTTTGTACTAGATTTATTGCCAAATATTGTTTAGTGTTACGTAGTGACGGTAATTCAACAGTTCCATTTTCGACGGGATTTTTATTGTTTTCTTGTGTTGAATGCTCTAATAATTATTGAAATCATGGTTACGTTTATGTAGGTACATCTGATTGAGCTTCTCGATTTTCGATAGACGCCTTCTTCGTGCCTCTACTGTGTTTTGTAACAATTGTCACCTTCGCTTCTCCGGAATCAATTCTTGACTAAACATTTATTAATATGCGTTTATATCCTCAACATCCCCATTAAGAATTTTAGTGCGAAATACACGCATTAAATGTATATCTGATAATGTGTTGACTTTTTGGAACGGCTCCCATCCTGCCATTTGCAGCAAAAAACTTACTTTGATTATCACTATAGGAGACTAATTGATTTTAATGTTGTAGTAATACCAGTTTATACAGCGAATCAATTTCCACACCATTAAATCTCATACTTATCTTTGTTCAAACATAAATGCATAAATGCAAATTTTATTCTTTAATAGTAACAAA
>RXPK01000111.1:0-19000 GCA_004143645.1 Protaetia brevitarsis
ATTTAACGATAGCTTAAAAAAAATCGACGATAACAATTAAACGAAACTACTACTACGAAATCAAACAAATAACAATTACATCATCATAAATTCTCAACTTAAAAATTAATAATACAATGAATTTGTTTATGAAACGGCAAGTTAACATACTAAATATAAAATAAATTCCAGAAACATAACATTCTTCTTATAATCTTCGCAAGTTTTTCAAAACATTATCTGAACGATACTGTCAGCGCTTTCCAAAAGAACAACGTAATAGAAAGCGAAACGTGTTACCCCATCCACAATCACCATTAGCCGCAACTGTAGGCAGCGCCCAAGTTTCGATTCACACAAATGCACCGCAATTCACCTCATTCCCCGTAACCACATCCCCTCTAAGAGGGACCGTGCAGCTACCTCAGCATCCGCTCTTCCCACAACCCCGCGCTACAAGACGAGCGATCTGGCAGCAAAATAAGACCCAATTTGCCCTATTAAGGCACGCGGTCCTCGGAACAGCATTTCAGTACCGACTTCCTGATAGCCCCAAATCGCCTCCGGGTTTACAAAACCGAACTCGGGAGCATCGTTTACATTAACGCAGATGAATTCCAACAATTTAACTCCGTAGCGTGATGCGCACGGCGGCCCGGGCTTCAGTCGCGCCCCACGCTGAAATGAAGTAGGCCATACGGGGAAGTTCTCGGTTCTGTATAGCTGAAACAACCGCGGCATTGCATGAATATAAATGTCTCACTCAGACCGGGTACGCAAAGAGACGCTATTGCTTCTAGACTAGACGGTGGTGTTTCTATTTAATCCTCTTAACACAAAATACACGCACACACGTACAGCGAGAAAATGTGTTGACTTAGCGCAAGGGATATGTGCTTATGGCTCCATAACGCGGGTTGCAGAGGACGTAGAAGCGTGCAACGTTTGTGAAAGTAAATACAGACGTATACGGTTTCGAAGGAGGGGGCGTGGTTTAGCGAAAATTAACCTATAACTCACCATACCGGGACGGCAAATAAAGAACCTTCACGGCAGTTATCGAACAACAAAGATTGGTTCCACACACATCAATGTTAGAAATCAAAGCATCACTCAACATGTTTAACTTTAAAGTTCTATCTTTGGAGACGATTCAATTAGAAGGCCTATGTATGTATGCTATGTAAATAGAAGGTGGTGTTACACTGCGACCCATAAAACTTCTATTGCTATCCCCTATTCTTGCTGCTTTATAGCTGGGCCTTCCAATCCTATTCCTTTCAAAATGTGCTAGGATGTCAGAGGGCCCCAGTCTAGGTAAGTCTCCCTACTTCGAATTTCACATGCTCCCAGGTGCCAATGCCCTCGAGTTGCACAGTGCTACGCAGTTGAGAGAGGTGGATGGTGTTCACCTGTTCCCCCACAAAATCTGCATCAGGATCTTTTTCTAATCCAAGCTTACTCAGGTTCCTTTCAGTCAACAATGGCCTGAAAGTATGCCTTGTTAATATGCGAACATTGTTCTTACTCAGGTGATCCATTCTGTAAACCTCTTCTGGTTATAATTTCCAGAAGAATTCTACTTTGCCTCATTCCCTGGAGATTCCTAGTAACAGGATTTTCCTCTGCTCCATTTCTATCTAAAGTAGATGAATTTTAATATTATTTAAGACAAGCAAAAAAAAGATCTCATTCTGAAACTACATTCTAACATTGTAACTTCTCAACTACTTAGCACATAATTTTAATTTTTGCATTTTGTAATTCAGATACATTTGCCCAACATTGATGGAGAGTCAACCTTTCTCTATCAATCTTGATCGAACCACAGATTAAGCACTTAGCAAAAAAAAGAATCATGCTGTCTAAAGCCAGTAACTCACACCCGCACGTGGCCTGTTTGTTGTGATAGCGCGCGGTCATCCCTGCTCAACTCTGGCACGAACGACGGAAAAAATATACGGCAGGAAAAATGGCTGTGGTAGGGATAAAATTTCTTGCCGCTTCTAGCACGCGTACGGTCATAATCAAGAGACGTTTCGAGATATATTCCAACGGACCGCGAACACCTATGGAAAAACGGTCAGAAAGACCACGCGATGCTTACCGATGACGCAAATCTTAAAAGGCATTTATTTATTGTAGGTTAACTTTCTGTCTCGTGCGTAAGAAGTAAATGGTTGCGATTTTGTCAAAGATGAATTGCTTTAAGATAGTAGGGATAAGAGAAAGTGGTGGTATGCATATAGTGTCTCATGGGAATCTCTTTTAGACTCTGGTTAGTTAGACTTTTTAACAGTTATCAGAAGAAGAAATAGAATTAATTACGTTTCTATCAGTTTTCAAAAGCAGTGTAATTAGCAACAGTTGTTAATCTTGATTTAAGAAATTTTTCCACGAAAGTCTTTGTCAGAGAGAATGAGGATTATATTTATTGATTTTAATGTAGTAAACGTCCTGATATACTGGGTGAGTTTTTCTTGAGACAACGGAATATCTCTAAAACACTGCATCAAATCAAAAAAGATCTTATTAAGACTTGTTATAACGCAGGGAGCTCACTGAATGGTGCGAACTCGATCTCCCACCTAACCCCACCCCAGAGTGGAGGGGAACAACTTTGAAATCTTAAAAGAGAACCCCATTTGGTATTGCAGATTCGGATTCTACGCTATCAAGTAGTAGTTCTGTTTGAAAACTTTTTTTTCGATTCTAACAGATGCGCTGTAATCGCAAAAAAACATGAGTGTGAGCATCTAGAAAAAAATACGCAAAAAGAGAAAGCAAGCAAACAGAAATTCTGTGTATTTTTTATTTTAACATAAACAAACATTTCAAAAGCGATGTGTTCGAAACTGTGCCTCTTCAACTTCGATACATTTATTTATTCGCAATTGGAATGCTATTCAAATGATACAAAACCGTATCTTTATTCAGTACTTGACAAGCTATGAAAACTTACACAATGCCGATCCCCATTAGATTATTAATTATAATCCAATACAAATAGTTAGTGTGAATATTTGAACTGTAATGGAGGCTATAACACTGAGCAATGTAAATCACCGTAACGGCTTTTTGATTTCAAAATTTGTTCCCCCCCCCCTCGGGAGGGGGGGGGGGAGGTATGCAAGTTCGGCAACGCTTTGCAGGTAACCCCCACATTAAAAACAAGTCTCAAGATAAAAAGCTCACCTGTATAAGGGATGGAAGGAATGATAATATAATTGAAGGTTTGTTCATTGGTTCAGTAACAATAATGCGCAAATCTTGAGGATGTCGTGATGCGCGCGGATATAAAATACGATTCCATTTTCACTAATTAATATATACGACATAATGGCATGCAAGCCTATTAAGTTCGGTCTGCCCTTGTTTGTTTGAAAGACAACGAATGTGTTTATTTATAAAGAGTTGAAATGATATGCTAATATAATTTAAATATTCCATTACAGAATGCAATGAGCGGTGCATGATTCGCGAATCATGAATGCCTAAATTGTTATCTGTTTCCAAATGACCGATCTCGTACAGACTTTAATGTGCATTCCATTCAGTTAGGTTAATTAAAGTTCATAGCTGATCAATATGTGTTTTTTACAATAATATGGGATGTGTATCCCCCCTCTACTTTTTACAATATACATTACAAGAACTCGTGTTGCATGTTGACACCATTTAGATAAAAATACGTCACCTGTATGCTAAGTTATGCAATTATATAAGAGATGAGGTTTTTTACCTAAGATTCGGTAAAATTACTACATAACAACCTTGACAATGGCAATAGCGCCACGCTTTCAATCATTATTGCCCACGAGGTACAATATCCGCAAGAGAGAACTCCATTGTACCTCAACGAACCGGTTTGTAAAAATCCAACTACGACCAAACTTTATTATTATCACCCCGCTCGCTTCGTTATTGTCCATATTACATGAGTATCAATAACGTAAATACAATAAGGACCGGATAGGTATCGTACTCTCAGGACGAATACGTGCATTTCAATAGGACCCAAATATTTGGCAGATCTACTCGTAAACACGGAGAGAGAGGCGCACATGAGGCCAGAAACAAAACCGCCGCGAAATTAGCGCTATAGAAAGTATATTCGCTAGTACTGCGCTACTGTACGTATTTAGTATATAAGGATCCGGGTTAATTCTAGTGTCGCGATGGTTCGAATAAATACCGGCGTATATAGCTGACTATTTAGAGCTGAGAGAGAAACGCTGAAAACTACCTATAGGCATTACGTAGCGGAAAATCTGATTAGTAGTTATTATGTACGGTTCGGGCGTGAAAGTTGTTTAGTTGCTGTTAGACAAGCATATAAGCCCAATAATAATTAATATGTTGTACGAATACGAGATGCATATAGACGACAGATAATACAGGAAGTCGGGGCGTAATAGATTACGATAGGTTGCAAAAAAAAAATAACAGAAATGGCGTCCAAATTTTTGTGGAATCATTTATCTTTTAAGGTAGTTATGTTTGCAATTTTCTAGTAACATATCAAATCTACTGTTATTCCCTAAACTAGGTAAAATAATCTGTAATATAAATGCATCCGTATTTTTTAGGAACTGCACGAAAATATTCGTTATTCATTAAAAAAAACGGTGGCAAAATTACTAAAAATATGAAATTTACGATATGAATATAGGTAAAAATATAGGTAAAATTAATGCCCATCATTTGGAGTTTACAAATTATCACAGGAAGGGCAGGGATTGTGTAAATTGTTTCCGGTTGGATGCGATCGCTTCATTACTAGAATTTTATTTAAAGATTTTATTTCATTAATTTAAGAATAGATCCTGCAACCGCATCTAGCAGTGAAGTTTCGAACTTCTTGCTCGTCACAACGCATCTTAACCGGATAGCAAAATTTAATGTCTCAATTTTCGTTATTTATTTCCAAATTAATTAGTAATTCATTGTCAAGTTAAATTGCTTTTCATTCTTCAATTATTAGTTCAAGTTCATGTCATTAAACCTTTTCTTTTGTGTAAATTATTCCGCATTGTTAAGTTTGTTAGTGACTTATTTGATTCACGTTGTATTTTCCTATTTCCGCCCTCTCGCTAAGCAAGAGAGACGCATAGGCGACACACACCATCTTAGACGCGCTGTTCAAGTTGTCGCAAAATTCTAATATCGAGTGCAGTTATGTTTCCGTTTACCTGGGCTTGCCAGGAGTTTGTGTCCATTGCATCGATATTCAATGAAAAAGGGTTTTACAACAGCAGCGTCAAGCCGGCATTCCTTTTGTTAATGGCGTCATCTTAAGTCACTGGGAAGCGGACTTCTTCTCTGTGTTAATTTTATCAGTTTAGCAATCCGACCCTATCTTAGGGCCTACTACTATCTATCTATTACTACTATCTACACAACTACTATTTATTTTGGCTCTGAGTTGAAACCACGAGGGTGAACGAAGTACTTAATTTGAGAGACCAAAACTCCAGATCGTTGAATTCGAAAAGGACGCACGCCTGACATTCAGCGTAACGCGCTCAAACCACCCTCCCGGACGCAATACACCGACACTCCTTAAAAATTACCAGCTAATCTGTATATTTAATTTTATTGTTTTCTTTTCTTGCACCGAATTAATACTTCATCATTTTATTTTATTATTTTTAGTATCCTATCACATCACACGAACCTTCCGGCCAACATTATTAACCTAGACATTAAGAATCAAATCTATATTTCGGAATTATATCATAATTAATAGTTTAATTTAATATTTAAGTATAGAGGTTAAGACCGAACATCCATATATTATCATCGTAACCTATGTTAAGATTTAGCTTTTATTGCAATTCATTGTATTTTTATTATCTTGACTTTTATTTGTTTTGTGAAATATAGTGTCATCCAAAAATTTGTGTGTCGAACCAAATTATTTCGATCCAAGAAGACCTTTAGCTTGAGAGCGAACGAACCTCGTAACAACTTATTTGCATTTTATATAACGGAATTAGTGTATACACAATAATACTGTGACGCGGAAGAATAATAGTAAGCTGTAATGTCGTCTTCGACGGTAATTTAATTTAATCTTAAGATCTTTTATCTTAGATATTTAATGTGGATCAAGAAAAGAACGGATATTAAGTGAGATCAGCCGTGGGCCGACACTCTAACGTAACTAATGAAAAACGGCAGTGACACGATCTGCAGTCATAGACCGAGGCTCAAATATAAGGAACAAGAAATGGAAATTACGCGAAGTGCACCCGTAGGCCGACACTCCAACGTAATAAAACAGAAGTGACACGAGATACAGCCGTGGGTAGTAAACGTAATAAACGGAAGTCACACAAAATACAACCGAGGACCGACGCTTTAGCGCAAGGAAACGGGAGGTGCAGCCGTAGGAGGACGCTCCAAGGTAATAAACAGAAGTCACACGAGATCAGTGGCAGGTCGACGCTCTAGTGCAACTAAACGAGAGGCGGACGTTATACGAGGTCAGTCGTAGGCCGACGCTTCAATGTAATAGGTGGAGAGCAAAGGCGTGGAATCTTTCTCGGTGCGTGGTACGTAACGGCTTTTATAGACCTCGGATTGTGTGAGATCAGCCGTGGGCCGACACTCTAACGTAATTAATGGAAAACGAAAGTGAGACGATCTGCGATCGTAGGCCGGCGCTCAAATATAAGGAGAAACAGAAATTACGCCAAGTGCACCCGTAGGTCATTTTGTAATTTTACCAATTTATATAATAACTTTGATTGTTATTTAATTATCTTCGTTGGGTTAAAAATTCTGTTCTTTTATTTTAAATTAAACCTTTTCAAAACCAAGTCAATCAAACGAACGCAAGAACAACAGAAGCGTATGATGTAGACCAAGATTACCCAATTTCTAAACAAGTAAAAAATTTTTGAATTTATGATTATTGCTTCCACAAAACCGTTCTCGGACTTCTTTATAATCTAACCCTTATAAATTGATTGATTTATTTTTGTATAATAAAAAGCGCTGTAAATATATAATAATGTTTCGGCCATTTACTGGCCATCTTCAGATCTACATGGGTTTCGGATATTTGTCGAAGAATGCAAATTGAAATAATAATCACAACTCGGTTATTTATTTTTTAGAAAGGAAGGCTAAAATAGAGTGATAGTGAATAATATTTTAAGGAACTGAATAAAGCTATTGCCAACGTTTTCTGAGACAACGCTGACCCAGATCTGAAGACAACATGTAAATGGCCAAAATATATAATCTGACATTTAAAATAAAAATTCTGAGTGACTTATTGAGCATTTATTTATATAATTGATTACTAACTTTACACTAACTTTCAGACATCCCGTGAAGGAAAAGTTTGACTACGTTTTAACGAAACAATGTTAATATGTTTAACAAATGCGGAAAAAGATGGGCAAGATTCTTTTTTTAAAAGTTTGGTGTTTGGTTTGATATATTTAATTATTAAGTTATGTATGGTTTTATATTAATTATTATTTTAGAAGCTTATTTTATTCCTCAAACACAAATCCACAAATATCATCAACACTTCCCGCAGAGAATGGTTTTAAAGACCCATTTCCCCGCGAATTACCAATCCCCTCCACCTCCTATCCATCTTTCCCTTCCCCTTCTCCCAAGATTCCCTCCACCTAGCGAATTCGCGAAAACAAAATTTCAATCTTGTCGCGTATCGCCGCTGCATCCTTCTTCCAAACTTGACAGGAATAAAGTTCGGCGTGGCAAGCCGGTTCGGGGTTCAATCTAATATAGGTCTTTCGCCTTGCACCTCCTCGCAATCTCTTATCCCGTTTCCGGCGACCTTCTGCTCGCTTCCTGTTCACCCCCTGTCGACTCGTCTCGCGACAACAATCGAACGACAACACTACTACCCGTCTTTACCGAAGTGTAATCTAATAGTCCGGTCGAAACCGGAAACGACGGCGCTATTTACAGTAGTGCTCGATGATAACGGTGCATCATAAAAGGGACTTGGAATGGGGGGAAGAGAGGGGGGGGGGATTCTTGAACAAATAGAAGCGGTGTCAGCAATGTATCAACGCCGGCACGGCTAGCGGCATTGTGGACGTTGCAATCAATTCACTCCTAGAATTAATATCCGCTTTCTGTCAATAATTGATTGTTATATTCGCGGGGATGGGTAATGGAGTGGACGGGCAAGGTCGGTAGATGGCTCTGTATTTCAGCGAGTGGCGAGGCGTCAATTACTTAGAGCCGACTGCTAGGTGAGCTCCGTTATTAACACGAAGAATAATTGATTAAGCATTGTCCAGCTCTCGATACGTTACTTGGTACCTACTGATGCCCGTAAATTGATATACCCTCGTTGTTGCTGGAGTTTCGAGTGAAATATTGATTTGTTGCTTATTTCGGGAAACTAAAATAGTGGATTATGGTGCGGAATTGGATACAACAAAATTAAAACAAGAGTTCTTTATAATCAGGTGAGTTAAGGGAAATGATACACATTAAGATTTGTTTGGAAGCTGACGAAATATGAAAAATATTCCAAACAACATTACAGGCTGTAACTATTAAGTCATGTGGTGTAAGTATAGTAGGGACGAGAAAAAGACAAACAAGTTAGTGAAACGAAGAAATCAAACAAATTGTAAAAGTACAGAACAAAGCATGGAAGAAGTAACTACTAATAGAAACACCAGAAACGTGCAAAAATTGAAGCTAAATATATAATAAGAAAGGCAACATCAGTGGGATGGGAAGAATTTAGCAGAAAAATGAAGATGGCGTATCAAACCAAAAGTAATTACAGAAGACTCTTAAAAAGTATGAGAAGAGAAAAAAAAAATTAAGAAATGTATATAAGTTCAAAAAAGAGGAAGATTCTAACAAATGGAACTGAAGTGGTTCAAGTTAGTGAGAGTATTTCATGGAACTATTGAAAGTACAAGAAATTACCATAGGGACAAAAACATGTATATGCAAGATCGATAACTAAAGAAATGATAATGACATACAACAACAAGAAGCGATAGCAGCAACCTTAATAGACCAAAAAAAAACAGGACTCGATCAAGTATGGATGGCTATGGAGATTTTTAAGATGTTAACATTCAAAGTATGAAAATCAAATCGTTTATCCGAAGACTGGAAAACTACAGTAATAGCTTCTATCTTAAAGAAGGAAGATAGATACCCTCGCAAAACTTACTAGAGTATTTAAATTTATTATTAACTTAATGGAAACTGGGTCGCAGGCAAGAACATGAAACAATTTTAGAAATTACGAAAAAGAAATGGAGGTAAACTGCATGGTTCCTGAAAACGGTTTTAAATCTGAATTCTGTATTAATGGCCGTATTTTTACTATCAGAAACATGATTAAGAGATTTAAAAATAAACATTAGAACATCTGCTTCATTAACGTGGAGAAAACCTTCGATAGAATCCCTAAAAGCATAATAGATGACAAACGGATAGCTGCAATACAGTTCCAGTATCATAAGCAGCGCAAAACAACGTAATAAAAACAGTGAACATAGAATCAGAAAATTTTAAAACAACAACAGGTGTGAGACAAAAAGGGGTGATCAGCCCACTTCTATTTGTATTGTGTATGGATAAGGTATTGAATAGATGTAGTGAAAACACCATAAAGACAAAAGTAGAGCAAAGAAACTTGCATTATAGAATCACAGAAATAAAATGTGTATTCGCGGACAATATTGGATTGATTGCCAATTTTGAGGAAGCTCTACAATACAATTTAAGTGTTTGGAGTAAAGAATTAGTACAAGAAATTACAAGGAATGAAGATAATATCAGCAAAATAAAAGTGATGCAAATATCAATACTTACTCTAATTGCTTACGCCATAAAACAAATGTTGGTGTATAAACTAGTAAATTCGCCGCTTAAACAATTTAACAAATATTAAACTGATGTGATGCGCATGTACAATTGCGTGCGTGACTTTTAATTTGCGAAATAATAATTAAATGCATGCACGTGTACGTCGAAGAAAGAATGGAGCTTACATGAGATCAGCCATAAGCCGACGCTCCAACGCAATAAACGTAAGCTACACAAAATCAGCCGTAGGCCGACACTCTACTCCAACGAAACTAGAAGCGGAAGTTACACGAGATCAACCGTAGGCCGACGCTCTAGTGCAACAAAACGGGAAACAGAAATTACGCGAGGTGCAGCCGTAGACTGACGCTCCAATGTAATAAATGGTAGCCACACAAGATCAGCTGCAGGCCGACGCTTCCACGTAATAAACCAAAGGCCTAGGAGATCAGCCGTAGGCCGACTCTCTACTGCAACGAAACGGGGAACGGAAATTACGGGGGGTGCAGCCGTAGGCCGACATTCCCACGTAATAAACGGAAGGCCCAGGAGATCAGCCGTAGGCCGACGCTCTAGTGCAACGAAACGAAAAGCAGAAATTACGCGAGGTGCAGCCATAGACCGACGCTCCAATGTAATAAATAGAACCCACACAAGATCAGTCGTAGGCCGACGCTCACACGTAATAAACGAAAAACCCAGGAGATCAGTCGTGGGCCGACTCTCTACTGCAATGAAACGGGAAGCAGAAATTACGCGAGTGCAGCCGTAGATCGAGGCTCCAATGTAATAAATGGAAGCCACACAAGATCAGCCGTAGGCCGACGCTCCCACGTAATAAACGGAAGGCCCAGGAGATCAGCCGTAGGCCGACGCTCTAGTACAACGAAACGGGATGCAGAAATTACGCGAGGTGAAGCCGTAGACAGATGTTCCAGCATAATGAACGGAAGCCATACGAGATCAACCGTAGGGCAACGCTATAGTACAAGGAAACGGGAAACGGAAGTTGCCCCCCTTCCCTCCCCACAGTCGGCATTGATGGATTTTTGCCATATGCCAGCGTAATAGGATTGTACAGGGATATACACTTCACAGTCTGGGGCCTATCAGACTGACTTTAAAAAAAAACACACGGCCAACGGTTAACGGGTTAACCCACAGAGGACTTCATAGGATGGGGTATGCTGCATAGTATAAGTATATGAGTAGTTTAGCCTTTTTTATAATTTCCACGAGCTTGTTGTAGGGTGCACGAACGCATAGTGCGTCATATGTGCGGTATATGTTTCTTTCCAATATCTGTCCCAATCAGTCTTTAAAATAACTTCTTTGGTATGTGATATTAAATCAGATATAGTCAGAATAGGTCTGTATAATTCTCCATCCCTACAAGCTTGCTTCGCCAATTCGTCAACAGCGTCGTGGGCCTGGATTCCACAATGTCCCTTAATCCAATATAACTCAACGGTTACCGATTTTAATCTTAGTTGGTTTACCGTTTCTATTATCTCAACCGTAATTGGGTGCAAGTCAAAAATGTGTTTTCGTTGTTGAATAGATTTTAAAACGGTCATTGAGTCCGTCATTATCACTAGATGTTTGTCATCGGTTGATAACCCAATGCTTCTAGAATTGCTACCGCATCAGCTGCATAAATACTAGATTTATGTTCTAATTTAAATTTTACTGCCAATTGTCCCTTGTCATCTGAGTAGGCACAACCACAACTATTCACACACTTAGATCCGTCTGTATATAACACTAATGCATCCGCTAGGTCGCCTAAAAATGGATGATAATGTAACATTCTTATCATCGTTTATTGACCATGGTAGTCCGGTAGTACTATGTTAATATAATTTTGAAATCAAAGAATGAAATCTCTGGTTGGGTTGGATTGATACATTCTTCTGTGAAACATGGAAGAAAATCTATAAGCAAAAGCGAGTAACGGAGAAGCTTTCTTTTTCCAATATATACTCGTGAGGTCTTCAACTGCTAATCCGCTAACTTTATTTAGTATAGTACGCTTGTCACTACATAAAAGCTTGAATATGTATTTAACTGCTAGATATTTCCTCCTTAAAAATAAAGGAGGCTCTTGAGTTTCGATTTGCAATGCTGCAATCGGTGTCGACTTCATAGCCCCAGCGCATAAACGCAGAGCCTTATTCTGAATTATGTCGAGCCTTTTTAAATTATTTTTGTTTGTGTTAGCATAAATAAACGTGCTCCAAATTTATCATTATTGCTTGATCTAACATAGATTTTAATGTCTCGAAAGATATCAGTAATGCGATTAGCGGCGTATGCAGGTACTCCTATATCAATTAACTTGGATTCTAGTACATTTAAATCAACACATCCATAGGCATTTTTAAAATCTAAAAACATGACACCAGTTATCATTGATGGATTTATAAGGGTAGAATGGTTTCATGTTCGTTGCGAATTTTTGAGTGTCGGGACAAGTTAAAAAGGCGTAGAAAAACAAAATATAAATATGTCCCTTTTAGAGAGAGATAAGATTGCATATTTAGGTAATAGTTTTTTCCTTAATTCAGTAGGTCTTACAATTAAATTAAAAAGCCACATATTCCCGCAAACAATTACCTCTAATTCGTGCAGCATGCAGTGATTAGATGTTTTATGTGTCCAATTACTCTCTTAATATAGAAATTAGGATTATTATCTGATTCGTGGAAAGACTTCTACGAAGAAATAAGGCGTTTTAAGGTTTATCGATTGCTTCTAAGGTGTACTAGCGCCCTTACAGGGGAAACCGTAAACAACCTGTTATAACAACGTATAAAAAATGTTCATTTTCGCAGAAATCGAACCGGGATTGGCTTCAACGTCATCCCACATCCACCTATCGCAGTCTGTTTGTTCAGGCGACGCAACGTTCGTCGATGAATACATGTTAACTGTGTTGTTTGCGTCTGGCCGATCGGTAAGTTACGTAAACGCGCTCCCCCCCGAACCGTTTCGAGAGCTAGGTAAACACGATCCGCCGTGACGCCCTGCAGTTCGTACGTGTTAAAAGCGATCTCTCGCTCTCGAAAATTATTTAAACACGTATCCGGTAGTTGGGAGAACCGAAGCGCAGTGATAAAGCCATAAACCCCAGGTCGGTTTTCGGCATGCATGCGCTCTTTGGTTGTGTGTGTGCGGCGGTAGTAAATGGCAACGCTAACTGGAAATTGAAATTCATATTCGGCGTTACGATGATGCCTCCTCGCCGGCGAAAATAAAGTTTGGGATACTGCGGCGCTTTATCCCTTTATCGTGGCGTTAATTTGTTTTAGTTTCGGTAGTGTATTTTCCGCGAGCGGGGGAAAAACAGCGGGCATGGTAGCGCTAAAATGGTTTCTATCTTTTATTCATAACTAGAAACGACTATATATTTTGCTTTTAAAGTAAAACTGGTGTTGCCAAGGCTTCGTCGACATAGAATTCTAAACCTTCACGCTACATTATTACATGAATTCCTAAATTTACAGCATATGACTTATGCACAGTAAAGCACCGATAAGCAAATCGCATGTGCTGACGTAAAAAAATGTTAGATGACTTAAGGAGGCACTCCCTTATGTGATCCTAATTATACCAGATTTCCAATTTAAAACTATATAGAGTGTGAGGTTGTATATCGCCAGAAAGACTGACAAGGGAACACCGCGGGTGATCCCCCTCCGATTTCGATGAAACTTAAACAGATCGAAAGAGTAACCGTTAAAATAAGAGACAAGCTATTTTTTGTTATATCGGCTATCCGCACGATTTTGGGGTACAGCTTCCTCAAAAGTTTGGACGATTTTTTCAATTTTTGCAAATATTTCCTAAAATTATAACAGATATTAAATTGTCTTTTAACATATATTTGCAGCATATTGCATGGCCTGAAGGGTGCCGTCGTCGATTTCGCAAAAAGATTAATAACGGGGACGGGGTACCCGTACCCCGCATTTGTTTTACATTTTTTTCTTTCTTCTTATTCATCAAAAGAAGGCGATTTTCATAGAATAACGATGATGTATACAAGGCTAGAAAATAATAATTGTAAAAATAGAAAAAAATAAATAAAGCTTCAAAATTAATAAACTTGTCTATTGATATAAAATCAAATGAACTATAACAGAAACAATTGTTATCCTGAACATAATTTCCAGCATAATACATGCTCTCAAAGGTAGACTATCTTCATAAGAGCTAATAACGGGGGGCGGGTACCCCATACCCCGCATTTTTTAACGCTTTTTATCATAATAAAGCTAGTGATGCATATAATAAAATATTAAAAAAATTAATAATAGTAATAAAAACTCAAATAAATATATGTACGTGTCTATTGTGATGAATTTGATATGCACTTATCTACGCATACGTGAGTTTAATTAATTATTCAGTCACTTCAGATATAATTGTTAATTTGCATTATAAATTTAACGCGATAAAGGATCTGGTGATTAATCATATAGATAATATAGATAATATTATATAGATAAAAATAAATCCCCGAATGCATAGTAATTAACCACGAACGTTTAAGTGGTTACGTCTGCATTTAGGAAATAGGTATATAAGACGAGTAATCCAAATGAGAACATTAGAAGTCGTTTTTCGTGCAGTGTAAGTCAGTACCTATAGTTTCGCACAATGGCGGTCGTAAATATAGCAAATGCGTTGAACATGTTACTTGCAAGTTCAAGTTACTAAAATCGCAACAATTCCTTGACAGCAAGAAAGTGAGTTGCATGATGCCTGAAAATATAATTGTATCTGCTCAACAAGAGCCATGTTCTCCTTTCAAGATGTAACGCGGATTAGAGTTTGAAGAATTAGCCAGAACCACAACGAAGCGCAATTTGTGGAAGAAACAGCAGAGAGAAGAAGACAATTATGAAGATATTGCATGTTGTTCTGAAGAAGGGGTAGCGTTATAGACCTAGATTACAAAAACTAGAGCTGTCGACTTACTGGAAAAGTGGTAAATCCAAGCTACGTACTTTGGCAGGTGTCATCCAAAAATTCAAAAAAGTAAAATCGCTACGACAGTTGCGCAGATGGGAAGAAAGTGTTAATAGAGGCGGCATCCACACGGATAAATTACGGTTTATTACTGAATACGTCTTACAAATTTGAAATAGCATTTGGATGGAAAAAATAATTCACGACATGGATTTTCGACGGTGGGCTTTAGAAGCTAAAGAAGAAATTGGACCGAATCATTTAAAGCAGGGCATTCAAGAAGGTACAAAAATAGTATCACGTAAGATAAACAAAATTTATTTACTCCGTTTCTAACGCGTACTGATATGGAAAACCTAAGGTTAGTAAGCGATTAATAATATTAATGAAGTCAAACCTTATATCACTGACATTGGCAGAAGCAACGTATACAACGCTGATGAGAGCGGATTTAATCTAGAAGTACATTCCGGTAGTACTTTAGCTGTGAAGGGTGAGAAAACCGTTGAAGGTATTGTGCAATCCTTGCACTCTACAACACATAGTTACACAATTTTGCCAGCCATTTCTGCAGACGAACGCTTACTTTCACCACTATTTTTAGTATTAAAGGAGTCTACGAATACGTTTGGACCTCGAGTTGCGCAATCGTTGTTTCGACCTGTAAATGTGTATATTTCTTCTTCGGTATCTGGTAAGCTCACTTCAAATCATTTCAAAACCTGGCTAACGGATGCTTTCTCTCGAATACCGGGCCAAAGAGTGTCCTTTTGATGGATTCTTGGAGTGGGCATTGTGTTGCCGAACTTCAGCAATTAGTGCCAAAAGACAAAACTTTGAACATTTTAAATATACCAAAAAAAAAAACGACAGCGATGGTACAACCTCTAGATGTATATGGTTTTAGACTGTGGAAAAATTTTGTTTGAACTTTTTCGGATATAGTGATTCTTATGAACCACGACATAGATTTACATCAGAGAAATAATATTATTAAGTTGCAATCCCTAACCCATAATCAGTTTTTCTTCCCAGATTTTCGACGTATTCAAGTACTCGTGGTATAAGAGTGGATACGTTGAGGAAAGACCTGGGCCCTTAAAAATGTAGAGTTTTTGTTTTAACAAAGATGCGCAGTCTACAACCTTGTGTAGTATTTTGCAATAACCAGCTATTGTGCGGGTGTTCATGGTGTAAACAAAATCTGTGTTTTAAACACTTTTAACACAGACTAATCACTACTGTAAATACTTACATAGCTTAATTACTGTATGTATATTAATCTTTTAATTGCAATACATATATACCAATAATCGCATTACAGTATGTCATGTATTTAAACATATATAAGCATTATAATTTCTAATATTCTAAGAATGAATAACATTTTATTAAGGAAATATATAAAACGCAGTCACTAACTGCATTTGATAAAACGATTTATATTACTACCACCGATAAAAGTTTTTTATAATATATAGTATAAGTTAGTAGGCATAGAAAGGTTTGACCATAGCTTGTCAAGTAGATACAATTCTAAATTAAGAAATATTTAAGTAAGGAGAGCAGCGGCGTAACGATAACAAATAATTGTTGTTAAGTACTATATTATTATTATTACAATTAATTTTATTATTAAATCCTCCAAATTTATTACCATTGTTTTCTATGTAAAAGCGATCTTTTTTTGATGAATAATGAATAAACTTATTATTAAAAAAATGCGGCGGTGTGGGGTACCCCGTCCCCCGTTATTAGCTTTTTATGAAGATATCTACCTTGAGACCATGTATTATGCTGGAAATTATATTAAGGATAAAAACTTATTTCTGTTATTGTTCATAGACAAGTTTATTAATTTTGAAGTTTTATTATTATTTTTCTATTTTTACAATTATTAATTTTCTAAACTTGTTATACATCATCGTATTCTATGTAAAATCGGCCTTTTTTTGATGAATAAGAAAAAGAAAAAAGTGTAAAAAATGGGGGTACGGGGTACCCCGTACCCCGTTATTACTTTTTGCGAATACGGAACGACGCCACCCTTAGGGCCATGCATATGCTGCAAATTATGTTTAAGAAGAAATTTAATATCTGCTTATAATTTAGGAAATATTTGCAAAAATCGTCCCAAACTTTGGAGGGGGCTGTACCCCAAAATCGTGCGGATACGACGATAAAAAAAAATACGTGTCTCTTATTTTAAGGTACTCTTTCGATCTGTTCAGTTTCATCGAAATCGGAGGGGGACACCCGCCGGTGTTCCCTTGTGAGAGGAAGACGCTCCAATATAACATATTAAAATATTGGAAAAAAATTAACTTAGTAGAATGAGACTAGGTACCATGTAACTCCAATAAGAGCGGACTCAAACTGCTATACAGACGGCTCCAAGACTGAGCATGGCGTAAGTGCTGGAATGTATGGAAGGAAACCTGAAAAGGTCCTTTCGATAAGTTTCCGTAAGGTCACGACGATGTTCCAGGCTGAGGTTGTTGCAATTTTTCATTGTGTTAGAGCAATAGGAAGATGGACCAAGCTAGGTAAAAACCGCTATTTCCTCTGACAACCAGTCAGCAATTCAAACAATCATTCCGTATGTAGTGCTGATTTGGGATTCTGTGAGTACCTCAAATGAAGTGGAAACCCGAAAGAAATTGATATTGGGCTGGCTTTCCAGTCATTCGGGTGTGAAGAGAAATGAAGCATACATAGCCAGGGACAGAGGATCTTGCCAGATGAGGTTTGTCAATGTCACTCATTGGAGCTGGCGCTTTCTTGACATTACCAAATCGCAAATTAAAAAGAATTAACGAATGAATACCGAATACTATTCTAGAAGACTGGGAAAATGACAGTATTTTGCGCAAATATAAAAAAGGATGTTACTTCGAGTGTGACAACTGTAGAGTCTGTCCATTACCAGTTTCAAACTATTTACACATATACGGGATTATGGAAAAGAGACTGTGGGAGAAAATTAGAAAGCAATTGCAGAATGAACAGGCTGCATATAGAGAGGGCAGAGAGTAATAATGATAACATACATATACTTAGGAGTATCACAGATAGAAATATAGATACAGGCAAGGAACTACCCTTAAGTTTTATGGATTAGAAAGCTGTTTCCGATAGAGCTAAGAAATGTAATATGTCTGGGATGGTGAGTACCATATAGATTTTCTGGTATGACAATTTAATTTTTCTACGGCCATGATTTTATTGGAACACACAAAGAAACCCAACAATAAATACACAGTAAGTTCAAAAAGAGTGGTGGAAAAGTACACTAGCAGAGGGACAAACATAATAGTTCTCGAAGGTATAAATGCCTAAGGAGTAAAGATAGAAAATCAGTTAAAGATAATTGAAAATACCAAAGGCCTATTGAAGCAAAATCCAATTCAAAAATTCGCATTCCCTTGGTTGAGCTGGGCATTGATGAGTCAATCCTTTTGTACTCTTTTCAATTAAGTTAGAAACAATGCCGACTTTTGAAAAATAAAAATGGGGGAAATTACACATTTTTTGAGTTCGACATAATCGTAGTTGGGGGATGGTTCTTCTTATCTCAAACGCGGTACTGCCTCTAATTAAATTAGTACATTTACAAGAACCTAGAAACCTTAACAATCGTATCAAGCTTCGATAATCCCAAAATAACACCCAAATACTAGAAGAGCAATCATGTAGTTATACTTATCTGTCTTTAATGCAATATTACAATTACTTGAAATGACAATTTTAGAATAAGGAAAAAGAAATTACGATTAGATGCAGCACAGTCATTTCCAACAGCTTCTTCTCCTTCTCTACCTTTCATCTTCTCTGTCTACGATGGCCGCTACCACTAGATTGTCGTCCACAGCACCTACTACTTCTCTATACCGCAATACATAGCCAGTTCATTTATCATCGCGAAATGGAATAACTAACAGAGACCCCCCTTCACGAGAGAAGATTCTCTCCTATTTCCTGGAATTGTCGTATTTGGTCGCAATTTCCCATTACAAATCCCGTCTGCTTGGATCGATATCAGAAACCAAAGTGAGGAGTAGACGGTGCGGTCTTAACGCGTTCTGCTCTCTGTATTAGACGACGTGATTACCAATAATACCCAGAATTTACCTAGAAGAAACTAACAGCGTCGTAGATGGATCATGGGAAAGGATTTGTGTCTGGTAGGAAATATTTATGGGTCGATATAATTATT